>JAQGAW010000173.1:0-39278 GCA_034698025.1 Phthiracarus crinitus
AATCTGATGAGATTTCATTACACCTGATTTTTCGTCTAAACTTGAAAAAATTGTCGCTTAAAATCGATGAGTTTTGAGAGGGGTCTTATTACTTGCTTTGATACATTAATATTTTCTAATAAATATTTCAGCTAGAAAATTTTTAATTCAAAAATCAAAATTTGGTACAATTAAAAATATGAACTTAAAACACTATACTAAAAAATTTAGCGCAATTAAGATTCAATTCGAATTTTTTATCACACATTTGAATAAATATTTTTCGATTTTTTCGTACATAAAATATTATGCTCTGATAATGAGCTACAAATGGACAACAAATGACATAAAATTAGCTAAAAATGGTCTAGTAATGGATAATAAAGGGCTTATATGGACCGATAATAGACTAAATATCCGCTAAAAACGGATAAAAAATTGCTTTAAAATAAAAATTTCGGTGGAAAATAACATTGTTTATACTATTTCAGGTAATAATAAGCGGCATGCAAAACATTATGCATTTATATAATACTGTTGACACGCGTTTATTTGCTTCAGTAAGTGTCCGCTAACAACAAATTTTGATGTTGACTCCACGAACGCTAAAACAACTGAATCAAGTATTAATTAAAACACTCACTGAAGTACTATTTACAACAATGTATTAAAAAGCTATAAGTTTATTTCAATGAAACAATATGCACTAAAAGTTCTAATTTCTTAAAAATCAAAATAAAATATAGTTGACCAACAATATAAACTATAATTACTAGAACCTCAAAATGATAGCATTTGCTACTTTTTTATTTCATAAGCTATAACTCTGTATGTTTGTATGCACATGAATCACATAAGATGGTGTCGATTAAACTCCATTTATTATTGCTATATTTGCTATTTTTAATGATTGTTGCTATTATTGATATAATTGCTATAATGCTAATTTAAATGCAATTTTCCCAAAAATTGAAAAATTGTCGTTTAAATCTGATGATTTTTCGAAACCCATAAAATTTATTTAAAAATTATCAAGTATGTTTCATAAACAAAAAATTTATTTTATAAAATTTTTAAATTTCTTTTCTAAATAATAGTTATTCATTGATTTATTGGAAATTTCTATTTATAATAAATGCTATTTTTAATGCTATTTTGGTCAGTTTTTAAAGCTATTTATAGCGCTAATTTGATATGTAATAAATGCTATCATGTATTTTGAGACTCTAATAATTTAAATGCCAAAAAATATTTAATGCATTAAAATTTTGACTAAACTATTGAATTAACTCAGAATATACTAAGTGTGCTCATTATGAATGTTCATTTCCATTCTTGTTTTAAATTGAAAATTTATTTTATTAACATATTTTAAATTTATTGCAGACTTTAATTAAAAAATATGTTATTAATTACTAGTATTACAATTATTACATATTTTTCACTTATTTTCTATTAAATTTTAAAATTATTATAGCGTTGTCGTAATTACTTATTAATATTTGGAAGTTTAATAAAAATAAACTAATTTCGTAAAGCATTAGAACAGTACTTTTTTGGAAAGAAGCGCTATTTTCGCTTTTATTTTCTATATTCTGCTTAATATTATATTTCCTTATTTTTAATTTTATTACTCTTGTTTTATAACACTGTCAATATATGGGTGCCGAATGTATCCGTCTGTCTGTCTGCATGCTTGCTATTTTCTTTTTTCCAAAACGTCTCAGTTTTGAATTGTTTTCTTTTACATTTTCCTGTATGTCATTAAGGATTTAAAAACAGCAACATTTTGAATATTTTTCTAATGCTTTTTCTCTTTATTGTTGTGTGCAGAAAACACGCGGAAACAAGACAGCTATAGTTAATACCATTAGATATTCTAAACAAATAATCGCTGCCAAAATCTAAAATCCCGAAAATTAGTCTCAAAACACTTTAGATTAAAACGAACACAAATAAGCTATTTTCGAATGAATATTCGGTGGCAAAATAAATAATTTTCATCTTTACTGGCATTAAGCTTGTCTCGCAATGCGATAAAAATACTAAATTAGAATATTAATATTTAAAAATTTATAAGTCAGAAAAAAGTGTCAAATTAATACCAGTATTGACAGGCGAGTGATTAATCAATATAGAGTGTGTTTCGTTGAAATTCGTCAAATAAGTTGAACGGTTACATGAGTTTATAAACTTTTTTCAGACATTGCAATCCATTATTTTTGGTATAATACAGCACAAAGTTAATTAAGATATTTCTAATGAGTTTTTAAAATCTATTTTGTTATTTTGATTATGAATCCAATTTTTTCTATAATTCAAAATTTAAGTTTTAATAGCAGAGACTTAATAATTATGTTATAAATACCGGTCGATAAAAAATTAATAGATTTTTTACTATTTTTTAATGAATTTTTCAAATGATTAAAATTTAATTAAAAAGTTTTGTATAAGAATTAAAGTAACCTTTGCATAAAACATTTCTAATTGTTTATATTGAAAAGTTTAATTCGTGATAAATAAAGCGCTTAATTACACAAATATCTAAACTTCTAAGTAATCTATTGCTTATTTAAAAGTGATTTGTTTTCATATTATTCATTATTTAGCCGAAAATTTTATATGGTATAAAAACTAAATTCAATTTAGAAAATATAATCTTATTTTATATGAATTAAATTCTAAAGATGTATAAAAGAATGTTTAAAATTATTGATTCGATTATTCTTGTTGTATATTTTAATTATAAATGTAATTGCGATAATAGATACGGAATAGTAATGCCAGGCGTGAATGTAGCGGCAGATCAGTTTCATCCAACAATTATTTCGGGATATCAATCGAATAAATCATATATATTTGCCAAAGAACAGCAAGCATATGATTTTAGTAGTGGTTATAATTACAGTAATTATTATATTAATATTTGATTTCGTTAACTCTTATTTCCTTAATTTGTTTAAGTGAAAGTAAAGATAAAAGTTTTAATTGAAACTTAGTTTCGCTTATCTGTTAATAATATTGACTGTAATTAATATCTTATTTATTATTTAGTAAACCATATTTGCTGAATAACTGAAATTAGATTTTAATTATAATTTTGGAACTATGAATAATTTTGCATATTCATCCAAATTTGTTTAACCAAATAACATTCTTCTGTCATAAATATGCACACTAGAGTCTGACAGAAAATACCGAGTGTGTGCTGATTTCAACAAAAAAATGGTATATTGAAATTTTTAAAACTTTAAAATAAATCAAATTAATGTATGTACGAGAGGCGTGTGGCAGCTAAAGCTGCCTATCAGAATAAAACAAATAATTTCAGTAAAAATATTAAAATACTTAAAAAATGATTGCTCATAGCATTTCGACGCTGCTTACACTGTTAGCCACTCTTTTATAACTTACGAACTTCTGTTTAAGACTTCATACTTGAAGTGACTTTTGAACTGAATGATAACGTTATAGCAATTGATTGCCAAAATGTGTGTAACACATTTGCATTTACAATGAATTAAACTTTTCCACAATATTTAGATAGGCTTTGTACCCGCTTTTAAACTCTCCAAACCACCCCTAAACTAAAGTTTAAAATTTTTTGAATAGTTTTGCCGACCCCCTCAGGACCGGGGAAACAACTTTATAATTTACAATATACCCCTATCTGTTACCGTTTGGCCAGAATATCTAAATAAAAAAAACAGCCAAATCAAATTAAATATATAGATTTTAATAATCGTATATTAAAAGACTACTATTAACTAATTTTTCAAAAGCTGAATATTAGACGTAATTGATGTTTGTAGACATAAAATTAATTAATTTGCAATTTAAAAGACGTAAACCTTACCTAATTATTCTATTTTTTGCTGATTTACCGATTTAGCAAACAATTTTCGTTTAAAATTCCCCCAACTTTAGTAAAAATATCTGTGACAACTCTCGCTATTCAACCCATTGTTCTCCTTTTATTTTTATTTTTATAACTTTATTATGACAGTGAACGCGAAAGTCACACTTGTGTCGCTCGAAGTAGTAATAGTTATTACTTGTAAACTTGTAAACAGTAACAAAACTGCATTTATCAGCACAATCTTACTCTTTGTGCGAGAACTGTGGAAGAAAAATGATTTTCATATAACAGTTTTACTTTTTTTCCTTCACTGCTCTTTAACTTTCGCTGAACTACTTTTATTTATTAGAGAGTGTGTACGAAAAAGATTAACAGTGAATGTGTCGCGTTATTGAAATGTAACGCACTTCAAGTGTCACACGATTTGTCTGTCTGTCGGGTTGTTGTACAGCAGCAACACTTTACGGGATTAAAAGTTTATAAATGATGCGCCACAATATATATAAATTATTAAAAGAGAAAAACTTGCAATAGACATTTTTATATAAGATTTTTTTGCAAAAATATTAAACACTAAAAACTGGTGTCGTTATGCTAAGATTCCACTGTTTAAGCATTTCACTGATAAGTGTTTACTGGTGTTCGATATTCAGTTTCTGTCCGCTAATATTAAAGGATCAAACGGCCAGACATCATATCAAATATATGAGTGCTCTCATTCAAATGCAAAGTAAGCAAAATATCAATCAAATAACTTAGCGATTGATATTACTAAAGCACTTATGCGATGCTCGCGAACAAAAAGCAATACATAAGTGAAAATCAAAACGTTTATAACTGTCTGATTCTGTTTCGTACATAGAGTGTCAGCCAAATCAATTTAAATGCCAAAATGGTCAATGCATTGCGCTGACGCTACGATGCAATAATCGGTACGACTGCACAGATGGCACAGACGAGGACTACTGTCCTCAATGCGCTTATCATCAATTCCGTTGCGGTGACGGAACATGCATTGCTGACAGTCAACGATGCGATGGTAGACCTGATTGTAGGGATAATAGCGACGAAAGCGGGTGTCGAACGCAGCGTACGTTTCTTATCTCTATCTGTTCCGCTCTCCCAATAACAATAAACAAATCATTATGTTTAATGATTTGTTAATTCCATAACATATTGCTAAAACTGATAACTTTTTTTTTGCGTTTTAATCCATTAGAATGTACGGCATATGAGTTCCGTTGCGGCGATGGAACGTGTATTGATTCTCGCTTAAGATGTAACAATCGTCGCGACTGTATCGATGGTAGTGATGAGGATCTGTGCCAATGCTCTAATGACGAGTTCAGATGCGAAAATGGACAATGCGTTCAATACACGCTCAGATGTAATCATTTATTAGATAATAATATATGTGTGTGTTTGAGGAAAAATCGGTGAATGCATGTATTGGTTGTTTCAATTCATTTCACTTTCCTCGATATTATTTAAAAAGCCCGATATTTTTACCGCAAAATTGATATTTTATAGCCCGATATTTTTAATTCGTCTAAAAACAATTTTTTAGTTTTTTTTGTTACAATAAATGACATTTATTTATTAGAGTGACGGATAAATTGTTAGCATTTTTAGTATATAAAACTTTATTAATGACTGTAAATCTCATTAATCATTATGTTTATAACTATATTTCATTTTTATAAAAATTCAAATCAATGATGAATTAATTAAATTTAATATAAATATCATATTAGGTGATCTGAAATACGACTGCAGAGACGGAACCGACGAATTTAATTGCTGTAATTTTTAAATATCACTTAATTAATGTTCGGATCAAATTAATATTCGCAGTGAAAAAGCATAATCGATGGTAATGTGTTGGTTACCATTGAACGATGCAATTAACCTATTTATTTATATTTACACATAATGTTATCTGACATTAAGTGAAAAAATAAAGAAATAACTATTTGTATTCATGATATTTTCGTTACAAGAATCCAGTATGAAAAATATTTAATAAATAAACATTTTTCTTGCGAATATTTAATACGATTTTCTCATTTAACTTAATTTGATCCGAAAAAAATGATAATAGTTTAACAAATACTAATATCGAACTAAACTTTAATATGAATGAGCAGACGATGCGACATGTATGCCAAAGCAATACCGATGCAGGAGTGGTCAGTGCATATCGGAATCGCTTCGTTGTAATGGGAAGTTCGAGTGCGCCGATAATACTGACGAAAATGATTGTGGTATGTGTTATGTGTTATGTGTTATGTGTTATGCGTGTGCGATAGCAACAAATCACACACAATTTACATTTTCTTGTTTGTTTTGTTTTTCAATTTGTCTCACTTAATGTAGAGCAAGCAATGCTCAACTTTTTTTGTGCATACTTTACCAATTGTTAGCAATTGTATCTCTAGTTAGCGTTAATAGTGTATCTATTTCTTTGTTAAATATAAATTGAAACTAATTATTAATAATTTTTTAACTTCATTTTTGACACCAAAGATTTAGTGCGCATCAAAGGATATTATATGTAAAACGAATCTCTAATTGAAACTTTATAATTTGGGTTTCGTTAGCGTCTCGTAACTTTCAATGCTTAGCTAAACCATCGCAACTTATATATAACTCATTACATTCTGTAACTGTTAAGAAAATACGAGCAATTAGTCTTAATAGGATTATACACGTTAAATATTCGCTATCAATTTTATAAGCTTTAGTTATTTTATCAAAGCCTATGATAGTTAATCAATTGCTTTACTACTGTTAATATTGTTTTTGGAAATCCATATAGCAAATCTGCAATTGAGTTGACAAAAATGTTACAAAAATGTGAAATCAAATTAGCAAAGCATTCATCAAATTATGATTTCAATAAAAAGTGCTTGAAATTTCAAATATTGCCGCAAAATTTAAAAGTGAAACCCATGGCAAATAACAAAATCGGATATAAAGCAGCGCTTGATTTTGGATTTTCATCACTCAAAGCTCGCGTTAAGGAAAGTGATGACATTTGTAAGAATTTGCAACGCAAGATAAGTAAAATTCATGCTTCATTACGTGCAGAAATAAAATCTGAAGATTATAATCTATTGTTAAAAAATATTCATATTATGCAATCTAAGCATAAAATATCTATAATAAAGAAACAAAATATAAAATTTAAAAAATTAAAATTCCATAATAGTAATGTTAAAAATATTGTAAGCAAAAATAATATTTTAGATTCAAATGAATGGGTGATTAATTTGTCAAAGAAAAATTTAACTCAAACAGAATTTGATCTTTTATCCCTTGACCCTAAATTTATACCATCCCCAACTAAAATACCTATTCCTAAACTAATTGCCTCGATTGAATCTTCTATTATGAAATATAAATTAAATGAAATTGAGTTAAATTCTATAAGAAATAATATTGCAGGTATTTTATCTGAAATTGAAAAGCCTAAATTTAATTTGTCTAAACAGCAGAGGGATTGTTTAAAAAATCTATATAATAATAAAGACATAACTGTTACTCGTGCTGACAAAGGTAATGTTACAGTTATTTTAGATACTGAAACATACATAAATAAAATTAATGTAATCCTCAATGATAAAAATGTTTATTTAAATTTTAAAAAAGATAAAACTAATATACTTTATAAAACTATTATCGATAGTTTAAAATCTTACTTAAATAAATCCTATATTACTGGATACTTATTTTGAATTAAAACCCAAATTTAGTAAATGTCCTGAGGCTTATGCTCTTATTATAATTCATAAAAATAATATGCCTGCAAGACTTATTGTACCGTATATACACAATCCGATTCAACCTATAAGCAAATATTTATCGAATATATATAAAATGTATATATGTGACAATAGATATTCTATAAAGAACTCTTGATTTTGTTGAAAAAATCAAAAATTTTAAAATATTTGAATCTGAAATAATGTTAACACTAGAAATTAATAATTTATTCACTTCAATACCCCAAACTTATGTTTTATCTAAAATAAAAGAAATTTTTTCAAACGATGCTATTTATAAAAATTGTACAAATTTGCCTTTAAAAGAGTTATTATATTTAACAAAACTTGGTTTCAGCGCTTCCTATTTTTCATTTGATAATAAATACTATGAGATGATTTCCGGAACACCTATGGGCGCAAATAATTCACCTGCCATATCCGAAATTATTTTGCAACCAATTGATAAAATAATAGTAAATTCTAAATTTAAACCTAGATTATATTTACGGTATATTGACGATATTTTTGTTGTTTTAAATAAATCACAAGTAATTGAATTTTTCAGTTTTATAAACGGAATTGAATCGTTTTTAAAATTTACCTATGATACCGAAAAAGATCAAAAAATATGTTTTTTAGATGTTTTAATTTCTCGGTATAATTCAAAATTATTAACTCGAGTATACAGAAAACCTACGCATTCAAATAGGTACTTAAACTTTAGTTCACACAGTCCTATTAGCCATAAGTTAGCTGTTATTTATTCTTTAGCATTTAGAGCTTTTAGAATAATTTCAGATAAAAGTGACCTAAATATTGAATTGTACTTTATTAGGGAGTCATTGATTAAAAATGGATACCCTATTAATTTAATAAACTCTATAATTCATAAAACATTTTTAAAATTAAATTCAGATAATCATTTAGATAAAACTCCAGATCGTGTTCTTTCCATTCCTTATATAGAAAACACATCTGAAAGAATTTCAAAAGTTCTTTGTAAAAATAATTTTAAAGTTTATTATAAATCTGGTAGGAAACTGATTGATTTCTATAAAAATAAAAAAGAATTTAAAAATGATATATCAAATGTTGTATACAAATTGAAGTGCATAAATTGTTCATATGTTTATATAGGACAAACTAAAAGATTGTTAAAAATGAGAATTAATGAGCATAAACGAGCTCTAGATAACGATCCCCTTATTTCTGCAGTGGCGTCACATGCATACAACTTTAATCATATTATTAATTGGGATCCGATTATTTTATTTAAAAATCCAGTTCAAAAAGAAAGATTATTTCTTGAAAACTGGGCAATTAAAAATACTGAACTTACAAATACCCCACTTATGAATACAGATAAACCCAATATACCGCCACAATACTACCCATTTATGTCTAATAATCTTTAAGATTTCAATTCTATCATAATTAAAATATTTTTTGCTTATTTTATTTTATAAGCATTTTATATATACAATTTTATATTCATAAATCATTAAATGATAAATAAACCAATATAATGTATAAAATAAATACAATACCTATTGTTAAATAGATATAAAAAATTTTTGTGTAAAGTTATAATTAAATAATTGCTTCGAAACCGACCTTAGGTTCGGTTTATGGAGTTCTGACGCTAATGCTTACAATAAAGTCGTTCGGCATATAATTTATTGCTATTCGAACGCAGACACAACACTTTCCGCGAAAAAGTTTTTTAAATAAATAAGTTTGAGCTTTAGTTTTAGAGCTCATGTAACAAACTTTGTCAACTCAACAGTTTTGTTCATAACGTGACTGAAGAGAGAAGAACGGAAGTTCTTCAGAAACGTATCACAAAAGTTTGTTAATTCAAACTAAACTAAAAATGAATAAAGAAATTTTATTTGAAAATATCAAAACTTTTGATAATAAGTTTGATAATATCTTTAACACAAGTGCGTTATCGTTTGAAAAATGCTGATTACATTAACGGTTATGTGTTTTCGAAGATAGGCGTCAAACGCGTTGTTGAGTTTTGCGTACACTTCGTTCTTAACAGATTCTGGACATGTGATGCAACTTATAATAATCTACGAAATGGATACAGTATAAGATAATACCTAAATATTTATTATTATAAATGTTTTCATTAAAGCTAATTTAATACTAAATTTATATTAACGATTCAAGAATATAGCTCGTAATCATTGCATCAGATTATTCTCATTAAACATACGCTAAAATAAGTCTTGTTCTGTACTGTTCTGTGTTATAGTATTGTTCTCCTAAAGTTTTAAGTGCTATTGAACTTTATAATCAAACACTGAATTGTTTTACTTTGTCAAGTGTCGATTAAACTGTTTAGTGAGTTAATCTAATAACGGTTATAATTTATGTATTATACGTATCTTATATATATATATATATATAATGTAATATTACATTGGACTCGTTCCATATATCAAACTCATTTGATTGGACACCAATTTGTAAACAGGTATTATAGCGAACTCTTTGTAATATATTTATTAATAGCTGTGTATAGCTGTCAGTATTGATAATAGCGCTTCCATAATAATTGACCTTTTTTTCGTTATCTAAAAACATAGGTTAAAAGTGGTTATAAGTTAAAAAATAAATTAATAAATGAAAATTAGTAGTATATTTATTGTTGTAATTAAAGCTGTTTCGGGTCGGGTTGGTTTGATTTTTTAGGTTTTTGTTTCGGTTCGGTTAAATCGAAATCGTTTTACATGAACCCTGACAGTAAACCGATAACCCGATGAACAAGTTTTATTGACAAAAAATGGATTATTTTCCTAAAATTTAGCATCAAAAAGTAATATTGTACATAATTTCAACAATTTATTTTAAATAAAACGTTAAATTTGATAGAAATAGCAGAATTAAATAAATATTATATGCACCTTTAATATTTATAATTTAATATTTATAATCAAATTATGTATTATATTATAGGATTTCTACTCACTCAACATTTTATATCCGTTTATCGGTTTTAGGTTAACCGTCGGTTCGTTTCGGATCGGTAAGGTTGCAAAGCCTTAACTCTCGTGGCGGTTCGGTTAAAATGTTTGTTTTGTCGGTTTGACTCGGGTTCCAATTTTACTACCTGAGAAAGCTTTAGTTGTAATGCAAATGTAGACTACTGTGGGGTATTACTTATTCCTTACTCGTGTTAGTTAAAGCTAAATATAATTGTACAAAAAAAGTGATAATTTTAATTCCAAATTAAGGAATGATAGATATTAGTAATATTTTATCATAATTCATTCAGCAATATATAAAAATTTCATATTAATATAATATAAGAAATCACGAAATCTTTTTGTTTATTCGGTAATTTGACCATTAAAAACTTTAGGTCCGGGTCCCAAAATGATTTGTAAGTCCTAAGTTCAGGTCCGGGTTTGTAACCTGTTCATCTATAAAGTTTACTGAGATTAATATTGCTATTTTTGTAATCATTCTACTAATCAGTTCTCCCCTTAATACAGATTAAGAAATACAGTATGTTAATAATATTGTAAATTAATTTTAAAATTAAGAGATTTATCGGACTATACTAACAGACATTAAGAAATTTAAAATAAATAAGGCTTTTCATCAAAAATAAATTATCAAATGCCTTTAATACGATCCCTTTTGTGAAATCTTAAAGGTTAAGTTAAACTTTTAATCGTGCAATCTTTTACTAAATTTACCGTTATAAACGAAATCAATTTTTGTGGAAAACGGCCCGACGAGTAGCGCAACATTAATTTCAAACTTGTCGTCATCGCATTTAGTTATGTCGGCTAAAAATAAATGAGTTATCGCATTGGGATATGTGGTGTAACCAGATATTAATTTAATCGATGATGAGTTATCATTAAAAGGATTTGAGTTAAAATTAATGCGGTATAATAAATCATATTTATTAATGTTATGGATGTAATTGTATCGGTAGTTGTCATCTAAGTAACCATTAACTCTCTCGTATACACTGTCGCATTCTGTTGAAAATTTTTTAAAGAGTTTTGAGTGAAAAAATATTTTTAAAAGTATAATTATAATTAAAGTTTTTGAAACCGTTAAACCGCCAAATATTTTAAATTAACTAAAATACTAAATCATATTAATAAAAGAAACATCTAATATATTATTTAAACATATAATATGGTTTTTAAAACAAAATTTAGTTAGAATTTATTTTCTAATATTTAGTTGAGAAATAATATCGTAGTAAAATTTATTGGCAGTTAAACGTAGTTTTTTATTAATTAAGTCTTAAATTTGCTTACTGGACAGTATATTTTAATGTATATAACTTACAGTTCGCTATGGATATATTTAAAATTATTAAAACGTAGTTTTTTAAAAAAATAACACGTTTGGTAGCTTTAATTTTAGAAAACAAAGTTTTTTTAATTAAATTTTTTTATTTTAAAACTTAGCTTTTACTCACGCAATAATAGTGAATGATTTACGAACGCAAAACATAACATAATCATAGATAATATTTTTATTTCAAACATATTTTTGCGTCGAATAAAAAGTTAAATGAAATCAAAACACTTATTTGAAAAGTAAACGCATTCAAAATATCGTAAATTAATATTCATTACATTTGATAACAAAATTAAAATGTGATTTGCAAATTTAGAAAAAAAAAGTTTTTAACTGTAGAATCTGTACAATCTTTCTATTAAAATACCTTATTGATGATTAAAACATTCAATTTTCGATGTAATTGGATTCAATTTCTTAAGTTTTCAAACTTTATTGAATGTAAATCTTTTCCATAATTAATAGATTTTTTAGTATTAGATAGCAAATCGATCGCAATATTTTCTATGTTAAATATAATTGTAGCCTATATTGAAAAGGAAATTAAACGAAGTGATTAGCTTTAAATATATAAATTTATATATTTCATGCCTTAATAGTTCAGGTAAAGTGTTGTTATTTATAAATAAAATCCTAATTGATTGAATTTTGATTTTTTTTAACAAACATACTGCACTAAAGCGCACGAAAAATTCATTATTAATGAAATAAATATAAAAACTTTTTATGGAGAAAATGGTTTTTAAAAAAATAAGATTGAGGTCAAACATAGCTGAATATTGGCTAAAAGCAAAACACAGAATATTGCGCCAGCATTTGATTAAAAAGCTTCGTTTAAAGAATAAGGTTAAATCTTATTCAATTTTTAAGTGCGCATCAAATTGATATATCAAATTATTTTAATAAAATAATTACAATTTCCAAAACGTTTATAACATTCTTACCGATTACTATATAAATACTTCAGATCCGATTACAATTAAAACCAGAATTGATCGCTGATCGCTGACAAGTTAAATAAATGATAACAAAATGTTAACATTGGCGACAATCGCAAAATATAAGCCAAGCAATAAGCATAACAATAATCAGTAAAGAGACTAATATCACGAAAACATAAATTACTGTACAATAGTCGCGGTTTTTAATTATATCAATTAGAAGCAGCATAATTGTAATTTATTAATTTGATTAACAAATACAGAAAGAATAGTTTGCGCGATTAATCTTTAACAATAGCTCTAACGACTAAATTTAGTTTAGAGTTATCGTAATATTATAAGCTTTGGATAAAAGTGCAAAATAATTTTTACGACTGGTTTGCATGCAGTGTCACTTCATAATAAAAATGCCATTAAATATTTTCCCCGTTTTTTCAATTTAATAGGAAAATTTTGCTTCAAAAACTTAATGAGTGATTATGCTTGTTTTGTTGGCACTGATTTTTCTTATCCTTTTAAACAAACGTATTATACAGTAAATGCGATTGAATTTGATAAAACTCGTTTTGGGGACTGGTATTACTGAGTTTTTTCGCTATAACTTCAACAAAGCGAATACAAATTCAAATGTGAATCATATAAAGTTAAAATGATTTTCTCAGCTCTGCTCTCTATCTCTACTTTGATCATTAAATTAACAATTGAACAATTAATCAAAACCCAGTTTTATGTTGTTATTGAACGTTTAACTGGTTATAACCAATATTTTGAATCTTAAAATAGCTGTTTTTAATTGTATATAGTTTTATAAATAAAAACATTTAATAATAGACACACTTAAAGATTATTTATCGATGGAAGTTTAAAGTTATATTTTAATGTTTTTCATTTCTTGCACTTTTCTATTGAAATTCAACGTTTTTATCACTAAATCGTGAATTATGTTTGACGTTTCGAAGTGTTATTTTTATAATACCGATTGTTATCATAAAAGTTTTTATAAAGTTTTTGTGTATATATAATAATATGCCATCAAATATACTAATCATTTGAAGCACAAAACAAATAAATAACATTTTTATTTACGTGTTAGTTTGAAGGCATTTAGGAGAGAGAGAGAGAGAGAGAGTAATATTACTGTCTCGCTATTTATTAATAATATAAAATTACAATATTAGAAATATTTTAAAATTTATCGTAGAAATGATATTCACATAATTGTTAGTTCTAGTTAAATCTAGTTATGAGACCGTTACATGTATTTTTCCTCATTCGCTCCTCAATACGATTAAACTCATTAACATTTTTAATAAAAAATTGTAAAACGAGGCAAATAGTTAGATAATAATTGCCTTTAATCGAATAACTTTTACTAAATTCTCAGACTAAATATGAAATTGAAATCTAATCAATTAATAAAACTCATGCAATACTGCCATCAACACTGTTTAGTGTGTGAGCGCTGAATACTAATAATTATTGTCGATTAATATTATTATTAATCGGTTTATCTGTTATTTCATTCTTAGCAATTCTGTAACACTTAATTAACATTTCTGATTATATAAAAAAATTATTTATATATGGAAACACTTAAAATTGACAATTTAATCAATAAATGGTAAATTAATGAATAAAATGTACTATTATTAACTCGTATTTTGTCATTTCTAAAGAATATATATTTTTCTTCACATTTAAATGTTAAAAGTTCAATATAGTTTTTCTATGCTAAAAAATAAAAAACTTTTTAAGTCTATTAACACATAAAAAATTGTTTATCGGTTATCGGTATACTATTAAGTTTACAAATAAAATAATAATTAATAAATTTTTTCTCAAGTGACAGATTTGCATAAAGTTAACAAATTGCACATTATTTGTACAGTTGTTGGAAATCATATATTATGCTTTTTAATGTGTTTTTAACACGAAATAATTTATGGAAATCCAACCAATGAAATGTAAAACTTTCTCCAACTCCACTCCAATACCAATCAATATTTCATTTTTAACTAAAACTCCACTATTTTTAAGCATATTTTCTTTACTCCAACTCCATTGGAATTTATATTAAAAAATTTGAATTCAATCTCTGGGTTGCTATGCTTAAATCCCAAATACTGCAAAACCCGATGGCCAGCTATGGCTAAAAAATTGGTGGAATACAGAAACTCTATTTTCTGTATTCAAAAGTATTTTGAATTATACATATTCCTAGATTCTTATCTGAACGTGAACTCAGATAAATCAGCTAAAGCTTAACATTTTGAGCTGAAACACTATACAGTAATATTGCTTAATTCTATATTGAGTAATAAATAATCTGTTTTATTTCAATTCTTATTTTTAATAAAGAGAATGTTTTTCTACTATTCTTTATTTATCAGTTTAGTAGAAATTATTAAATCTATAAAAAAATGTTTTTTAAACTTTTACTTAAGGAGAATTAACCAGGATTTATAGATTATCATATAAGATAATTGTGGGAAATATTGGCACAAAAATCTTCTGGCATTAAAAACTATTAACATATTTAACTTAAATCAGCTTATTTGCTATATAAAAAAATTTTTGTTAATTAAAAAATAGTTATTTAATAATTTTTATTCTAATATAATTAATTCGTTATTTCGTTAATTAAATTATAACAGACAATCGAAAATGAAATCCTATATTATAACCGTTTGTTTACTTTTAAATATTTGTTCTCAATGTAAGTAAATAGTATTTTAAGATCATTTTAACCATAATAGAGAATCTTAATTCAATCATAGTGTTATTAAAGTTTATTGTTATTTTAGTTTAAGTGGCATTCAGTTTATTATAAGTTTTATTAATGATTTAACAGTTAGTGATTGCCTAACAATTCGAGCGAAACGCGATTTAAAGGAAGACTTAATATCGAATGCAGTTTTGCTCACTTCCAGAGCCAATAATGAGATTGCAGTTTTAAATTCGCAGAATCGTACGGCAGAAGCGAAACTAATCCAAGGTTTGGTTACATCTATGAAGGAATTATCGGCTAATCTGAGCGCAACCACCAATCAAACGCAAATACAAGCTTTAGTGGAAGATTTGGGGTTCGCTGAGGCAGCACTTGTGCTCGCTTTGGAACAGCTCGGTGTGCCTATCGATCCCGAAGAGTTGAAAAGAGCGCTAATAATATATGGCGAAGAGTTGATTAACAGAGCGAACCAAGAGATCGCAGGTTTAAAGGCTCAGAATAAAACGAGTGCAGTGGAACTGATTCAAGCGGAAGAACAGAATATCAATCGATTGATTGCTTCGCTAAGAAATGCGACCACAAGTGTGGATGTCGTGGAATGGGAGCAGAGATTAGCGCAGACAGAGATACAACTGCAGCAGGAATTGGCGCGATTGGGTATCGCTTGGGACACAAAAGCCGCCAAAGATTTTCTAATACAAAGGGCACAGATTTTGCATAAACAGGTGAATACCACTGTTACGCATTTGATAGCTGACGGAAGAAGCGATATCGTCACTAGACTTCAACAGGAAGAGCAACGAGTTTTAGCGATTGTCGAACAACTCAAAAATGCCACTGATGTGGAAGTGATTAATGCGCTCGAGTTCAGTCTCGAACAAGCAGAGTATAGGCTGGAGATCGAGCTCGCACTGTTGGACGTGCAGACGATTAGTCGTGCTGACCGTCAAGCGTTTATTACTCAAATCGAAGAGTTAGCCATACGAGCGCTGATTGAGTCGCGAAAGTTATTCGCAGCCAACAGGACTTTGGAAGCCGAGGGTCTGTACAGCGAACACTTACTTCTTGTAGAGATGGACGTCGCAGCCAGAAATGTCATTAACCCAATAGATCTTCTTTACTTGGAGAATAGATTCAGGCAAATCAGTTCAAGGATTTTAAATAACTTGGCATCACTTGGTGTGCTTTAATCATTTAATTATTATTCATTATTTAGAATATTCAAATAAAATTAATAATTAAATCGAAAAACCCAAATATTTATCTCTTAAACTATCTTTATGTCAGTCATTAAATTATATTTTTGAAACATAATTAACACACAATCTGTAAAGTTAGGCCCATATAATTTTTGCTTTAACAAGTTCTTTGTCTACATTTGTATCGAATTTTCATATGAAACAATTATATTAATAATCTTTCATAGAGAAATGTCAAACAAAAATCCTATCTTACAATTCAATAAAAACACTATAAATCGTATAAGTCAGTGGTTCTCAAACTTTTTTTTGTAATGCGAGCTTAATGTCTTAAGAAAAATGTTTCCGCGACCCAAATGAATCTTTTAATAAAAGGATAAGCTAGCCTTTGAAATTTAAATTATTAATAATCTGAGAATAAACTGCAAATTCAAATAATAATAAAATCGCAAATAATAATTATTATTTAACTTTTCAAAAAGGTGTAAATGCTTTTAATTATAATGCTAAATCATTGAAATAATTGATAATATTTTTTAATGTAATGAATATTTTGACTTACGACCCTACTCTTATGTTAATTCTTATAAAACCAAACGACCGAAAACTTATTAATTGGGATCCTGTTTTATGTCGCGACCAATAAGTTTGAGAACCTCGGGTATAAGTAATGATGAGAATAAGCTCATTTATCCTTAGCTTGAGCTTAAAGTGGTTGAGCTTAGCTCAAAATCTGGGACTCATTGAGCTTGAGCCCATCTTTCTAAGCTCAAAAAATTAAATAATTGAGCTTGAGCTTACTTTAATCCGTTGATCTTGAGCATGAGCTTTGAGCTTACTTATAAATAAAAACATTCAAATTTTCACTTTAAACAAATTTAAAAATTTATTTTTAATCAAATAACAAATGTTTTGAGAGATTTATCAGATTATTTTGTGTTTTCTAAATAATTCCATTACATTAAAACATACAATACTTACTTAATAACATTATTTATAATGCAATAATAATTAATACTTTTGTAAAAATTATAAACATAAGCTCAACCTAAGCTCAGAAAGCTCAGGAGCGTAAGCTTGAGCTTGAGCTTGAGCTTCATAAGCTGATGCTGGAAATATTGTGAGCTTAAACTCTAACTATAAGCTCGAAAAGATTGATTGAGCTTTGCATTGAGCTTATTCTCATCATTAGGTATAAGTAATCGAATATTACTAATTAATGGGTTTCAACGTTTTAAAAACAAAATGCTAATAATGCTGATTATATTATCTTACAGTAAACAATCATGAATTCCAGTAAAAATGAATTAGAAGTGAATTAACAATGGTTTTAATTTATTACGATTGGCGCTATAGATTTAGATAACATTTGATTTATTATCGAATTCGTAAACTTTAATGATTCATTTAGAGTGACAAACATTAAATTTAAAAGATTAAACACTAAACAAGTTAAGCAGTTTCTAGATTTTTTTATAACTTTTATAGAATTGATTTGTTATAAGTGTAAGATATATGGTTTTACTCGAATTGTTCCATTTATCTGAATAAAATATTCCATACTTTACTATGATTATAATGAATAAATTTTGGTTATATTTTTTTGTCCATCTGTAACATCTGCTATAATAGATGCACAGCACTCATAATTAGATTTATAAATGTTCCAAATCGTTAGTTATTCTTAAAACTAGATAATTTTTATTGCATTTTTGGTAAATTAGCGGACTATATATCCATTGTTATTCAAATGATTCATGACTTAACACTTTGAGTAATTTTTGGAATCTCTTTTAATTTAAAAAGATAAATGAATGATTTGGATAAGAAAAATACTTTAGTTGTCAAATACGATACTAAGAAACGGATTACATTATGATTGTAATACTGCTTAGAGTATTAGAGTATCAATAAATATATGTATCATTCAATCAGACGAGTGTTTAAGTGTTCGAAAAGAACTTTAATTATTTTTATTTATTATAAACAAATCTTAAATTTTTAGAATCAACAAATAAATTTAGCTTTTTTAGAAATTCTAGATTCTATTTTTGTTTTCCTACCTTTAAAAACAATTATAGGAATAAAAACGATGAGGTAAACGTCGTTATTAATCATATGAGTTTAAATTAATTTAATTCGTAAACATATTATTCATTTATAGCTATGGAAAACATCGATAATTCTGTGAATATAACCGGTTATAATGCTCATCGTCCGAGCGTACGGGTTAGTAATACCAATAATCACAACACTAATCACCGAACAAACATGGGAAACAACAATCAAAACGTAAACATAGCTAATAACTGTGAACGGAGACCATCGGACTATAGTTTGTTTGCATTGGCATGGATTAATTTAACATATTATCAAACAACACTTTGGGGCGAAAAAGCAGCTAAAATTTTAAATCAACTTAGAGGTTAGAAATCATTTAAAATTTAAAATTTATGTAATTTTATAATCGAGTTGTTTTATTGCATAAACTAGTATTGAATTTGTTGGGTTTAGATTTTACATACCGTATAATTAGGTTCAGAATAAAAGCATTAACTAAATTTGATAAAAATTTGCAATACAATCACACAAATATGGATTATTTAAATTTTTGTTAATATACAAATGAATTTTTAAATGCTTGAGAAATAAAAGATAACATTACCAGTAAATGTCAAGGTAACATAAATGAAAAAATAGTTACATTTTATATACACTGTATATAGAATACATGATAGAAAATCTTATTTAAAAACCTAACAAGTAAAAACTCATGCATCTTAACCAATATAACAGTATATTATAGCGTTCATTTTAGGCTCGATAGGATTTTGAAAATCGTTATTTGACGATTTAAATTTTCAATAGAATTTCTATATAAAAATTGTACTCTTAATATTAAATTGATTTAAATTTTTCTAAAGTTCTAAAAATTAAGAATATCTATGCAATTAATTTCTTATTAAACATTTTCTGATAATTAAAATATTATAAGAGGAACCCCAATCTTCAATTTTACCTTTTATTTAACTTTACTGCTTAATATAGCAATGTTTTTAGTATCCAATTTTTCATATGGACTATTTATTAAATAAAAAAAAGTTTTATTTTATTAATTGTAAAACTTATAATTAACTAAATTCGCGCTTTTGCTTACAAAAATTTGAAACAATCGTAAATACATTAACGTAGCGAAACAAAACTATTTTTAGGTCGAATAGATTTTGGATCATTGACCGCTCTTATGGGTCCGAGCGGTTCCGGTAAGACAACGCTGCTTCGATGCATAAACGGTCTTAATATGGACGGACTCGGATCGGAGACTGAAATATACGTGAGCAAGAATATACCGATCTATCCAT
This sequence comes from Phthiracarus crinitus, assembly GCA_034698025.1. Taxonomy (NCBI): domain Eukaryota; kingdom Metazoa; phylum Arthropoda; class Arachnida; order Sarcoptiformes; family Phthiracaridae; genus Phthiracarus; species Phthiracarus crinitus. The sequence goes on from JAQGAW010000173.1 coordinate 20,174, forward strand.
GCTATATCGTCCAACACGTTCAGGAACATCTACTAATGTCGCTCACTGTTAACGAATCGCTTAATTATGCGTTTAAATTGAAAAATAGAAAGAAAGCTCCGAATTCTGACAAACATGCGATCACTGAATCCAGTTCTGAATATAAGAAAAATATTAAAACTTTATTAAGCGATTTATTGCTTACTGATTGTGTGGATAATATCGTTGCGCGTTGTAGTGGTGGAGAACAGAAGCGATTAATTATTGCCATGGAATTGACCGCACAATACAAACCGAACCTGATTTGTATTGATGAACCCACTAGTGGTTTGGATAGTAATGCATGCGAACAGGTTTAACATTATTCTGTTAATTTGATATATCGTATATAAATCTAAATTTTAAAAGTTAATAAAATTATGTGATTATCTTAGACTATCCTATGTCTCCAAAACATCGCACGTAAGCATAGTCTAGCGATCGTGACAAGCATTCATCAGCCAAACAGCGATGTGTTGCAAATGTTTGATCAGCTTTACGTGTTGGCCAAAGGTGGGCGTTGTATCTATAATGGACCGCCGTTTGGTCTCAGGTCTCATTTACGATCCTGTAATATTCAGTGCACTGATGATCAAACGCCAATTGAAGTATTACTTAAGATTTCGTCGAAAAAACTTAACACATACCATAGCGATGATGTGGTTAGTATTCTAACGTTTATTAAAGTATAAGTTTGCACATGTTTATTATCAGTATCCGGATAAATGCATATATGCATATAAATGCCTGCATATTTATTTAGTTTTTTCGTGCATATAATCCGGATGCCGTTTATTAACTATTAAAATCCATATATACTGCAGCAGTAATGTAAGCTGAAACTAAACCCTTGTTGCTATTTAGGTAATAGAATTGGGACCACCAGAAGATATTGTCGCTCTATTGATGAAAACATATGAAAACATGAGTGGATTGAAAGCACAGAGTGTGGCAGCGGCTAAAAAAATAGAAGTGGGAGGGTTTTCAGAAAATAATATCACTATCAATCCGATCGATATGTTTAACATATTTCGCAGATCTATAACATATTCGTGGTTAAGACAATGGAAATTAGTGGTCGGACAGGGAGTGGCGCTCATTGTGTTCGCGTTAGTTCTCATAAGCATATATCGTAGCGATATCGGAACCGACGCTAATTGCTTGTCGGATGTGCTCATCAAACGAAATCTATCGAACCTTATGGCGCCATACGTCAAGGAAAACGAAACGAATTATCCAATCGAAACACTTCAGGCCATATTCGATTCGGTCGAGAATAACGAGAATATGCGCGAAGAAACTCTGGCGCAACAGAATATGAAATTTTTGTTTTTCTTATGCATTTTAGTGCTATTTATTCAGATTAACGCTACTGTTCTCACTTTACCGTCAGAAATAATGGTAAGTTTACATGAAATATTTATTTAAAATATTGCATAACTATAATAATAATAATAAATTATTAGATATTTCTTAACGAACATCGCAATCGATGGTACTCTACGGGTTCGTATTATTGGGTCAAAACTGTTCTCGACTTCCCATTACTTATAATATACGCGTATTTCTACTGTTGGGTCGGTTATTACGGGACACACCAACCGGACACAGATAAATGGTATCACGCTATCAGTAATATACCGGAAAGGTTTGCGCTGTTATGTCTGGTCGTGTATTTGGGTTTGTTGTGCACACACGCTCTGGCAGTTTTCGCTGGAATTATATTTTCCAGTAACTTTCGATTGGCTGCTATCGCTTCCATTTGCTTATTTCTGCCACAAATATTATTTTGCGGATTTTTCATACCTATTAAGAGTATGCCCGCTATCTATAGAGCATTCCAATACTTAACATTCCTTAAAGATTATTTCCACGCGATTCTGATTATAATATATGGCAGAGGAAGATGTCAAATGTCCACGTCTTTAGTTTTAATCACTTTCGACGTGAATGAGCACAACTTGTGGTGGAAAATGTGTACGATTTTGATTCATATAATCTGTTTGAAAATATTTGCGTTAATTTTGCTTATGGTTAAGGCTAATGGAACTCAAAAATATTTAAGATTTTTCAAAAAACTAATCATTTGCATTAAATCTTAATTTGATTAAAGTATATACATTTAAGTATATTTATATAAGTTTTTATTTAATTTTTATTCGCCAAAATACGTTGGATTACTATTTGTGGAAATTTTTATTATAAATTTTTTATCTGTTTTAACTTTTATTCGTAACAGTACTAAGCATTAGTTGTATACTAAATGAAATTAAAACTAGTGATCGATAAAAGTTGGATATTAAAACAGTTTTCTTAACCTTAACTGTAAGAAATAATTTGAGTCTAAAGTCTGTAGCCTTAATATGTTACTAACAGTTATATTTTAACTTTGAATATTCAACTACACTTATCTTTACAATTTGGCTAATCTTGAGTAAAATAATGTAACTGAAAAATTTAAATTATAAAATTATTATTATTAAAAGGAAAATTGAGATTTTTGTAACAACAAAATTCTTAAATTTTTTCCAAAATAACCACCAAATTTAAAGATTTTATTTAACCAAATATCCGATGTCTGCTAATAACAAAGAACTTTCCCTTATTTTGATATATTAATAAAAGGATTTGACAATCAGTTATTTTAAAATTATTTGTCCAACAAAATTGTATTAAATAACAAGAAAGGTATGGTAGTGTTTATGATTGTATGAATTTTTCAAACTTATTTTTATACAAAATAATTGATTGTTTTTCGGTTAATCTAAGATTTATTTTAAACCGATTAAGAAACCGTTATAATTTTAACCGTAAAAGTTATGCTGAGCTCCTCTAATTGAAACTGCATTCAATAATATGACTAACAGTTTTACACTAATCATTGAATTAAATTGTTTGATACTTTTCTTAAGATTTCTCCAACTATTGTTTGATACAACTAATCTCTAAAATTCGCACTAAAGTTTTATGTTAACAAATATGTTGTGTTTTAGTAATAATCCAAAGCTTTCCTCTGCTTTCAACTGTTATAATCTCATACAATTTGATATGAAAACGATATGTACTGTAAAGTTCAATAAATAATGATATACAGTATAACTGTTGTCACAATTAATCGTTCAAAACAGTATCAACTTATCATTCATTGAATAATTAGCTAATAGTAAAGTATATCAAAATATCTTAAAATAAAGCATACAATTTGTTGTCGAAATCAAAAATGAAAATTAGTGTGAAAAAGATGAACGGAAAATCGATAACTCTTTCAGTGGAACCGATAGACACGATATCGAACGTGAAAATCAAGATTACAGCTCACGAGCGAATCGCTCCCGAAAACCAAATACTGATATTCGCCAAAAATGAACTGAAAGACGATCGTATGATAAGTGATTATAAGATTGAAAATGATTCCATCATCTTTTTGGCTCAACGATTGAAAGGAATCCAAGTGTTAATCAATAGCTCGGACGGAAAAACATTTTCAATGGATATCGAAAAGAGTAACACGATTTTGGAATTAAAACGGAAAATTCAAGCACAACAGGATATACCGGTCGATATGCAAACACTTTCGTTCAATAACTTGCGTTTGGAAGATAATCGTACACTTGATTATTATCATGTCTACCCATTGTGTACTATTTATTTGTATGTTAGTTCTAAGCATTTGATTAAACAACTTTTAACGCGTTTCGATCATAAGTAATCACTATTTGGTGCATTACTTCATAAACAAAAATGCGTTAAAACGATTTATTTAAATTTTTAAGTTAACTATTTATTAATACTGATTATAAATCACTTCATGAATAATAATAATTAATTGATAAATAAAAAAGCCAAACGATTAATATTAAAAAGAGTAAACTTGAAAAACAAACTATAAAATCAACTGATAATCTTTGCGTCTTTAGCCAATGAGTGGAATATCGAGTGCTGGTTCTGAAGCAAATTAGTGGGCGAATCAAACTCAGCGATTGTTCCATCGTTAAGCACTAGAACACGATCCGAATCCAAGATCGTGTGTAAACGATGCGCGATCGTCAATACAGTGCATTCGGCGAATGCTTTTCTTATTGTGGACTGTATTAACGAATCGGTCTCGAGATCTACAGCTGCTGTCGCCTCATCCAGAATCAATACTTTAGTGTTGCGCAGTAAAGCTCGAGCTAAACAAATAAGCTGTCGCTGACCAACACTTAAGTTATCTCCGCCTTCCGCTACTTTGTGCTCCAAACCCAACTCTAACGAAGCGATAAACGGTTTTAAATGAGACATTTCAAGACAACTCCACAGTTGATCGTCAGAATACACGCCAAACGGATCCAAATTGTTTCGTATTGTGCCACTAAATAAAACCGGATCTTGAGGTATAATAGTGAGTCTCGAACGTAACTGATGTAATCCTATCGCTCTCATATCCACATCATCTATAACTATGGTGCCATTTGTAGGTTCGATGAGTCTGAATAACGCAAGAGTTAATGATGACTTTCCGGCACCCGTTCGACCAACAATTCCAACCTAAAAACACAAATTCAACTTAAATATGATTGAAATATATTCGTGTTTTCATTTTACTTTTTCTCCGCTCTTAATATTCATCGAAATCTGCTTCAAAACTAAATCGAGACCAGTCCTGTATTTTGTGGAATACTCATTGAAATTGATGATACCATTGAAAGGCCAACCACTTGACGGCGCAGTACTATCGATATACCACTCGGCCTCTGAATTGAGGTCACTATACTCAAGAATTCGTTCGACGCTCACTATATTGGTCTCCATATCAGAGGTACATCTCACCAACCAATTCAAGTTCGCTGTAATACTCAACGCGTAAGACACAAACAGACCAACAGTTCCAGGCTCTAATGTGCGCCGATATATCACCGCAAACAGCGCCGAAAATAATATGATAAAGTTTGCCACCATTTCTAACCGAATCGAAAGCCAACGATTAGATGCCACGTTAGGATAAAAGCATTCTTGATTCCTATCCAGACGTTCATCCGATTCCTTAATAAATTGCGTTTGTAGTGAATACGCGCGAATAGTGGCAACGCCTGATAGCGTTTCGCTGAAATGTGAATATAGAGGCGATTTTGTGATCGATTCGAGACGCTTTAGTTGTCGCGACGTTACCACGTAAAATGACTATAATTATTTGTTATGCAATTAAAAAAATTTATAAAATGGATGATGAAAATGAAATTTGGTTACATTAAGTTAAATGTATGTGAGATTTCGTTAATAAATTATAGCGAAAACATACTTGAATAAAATAAAACAGAACAGCGATCGGCGCTATTACAGCCAAAAATATAGGAATTTCCATTGATATGATAATTAATGTGGCCAATGTTGCGAAGAATGTATTGAGCCATATTCTGTTATATTCATTGAATTCAATTTATTGAATACTCTAACAAATTGTAAAAACAGTAATAAATCGCTACCTAATCGTCCATTGAAGACCAGTGTCACACACGTCCACATCTTTGCCGAAACGGTTCAATATTCTGCCGAGAGGTGTGGTATCGAAGAATGACATCGGAGAGCGTAATATGCGGAACAGCATATTATAGTGCAATAATCTGGACGCACGTATCAGACCATGAGTTATCGCATACCATCCGAGACCAACAAATAAAACCTGAGCGAAGCCAAGAACGCCTGCGCATACAAATTTAATCATAAATAACATAAATATCTCAATTTGATTCACACGAATCTTAAACTGTACCGTAAATTCCAAGATAAAATCCGGTCCTATTACTCTGCGAATTAGTCTCATCGGACCAAATGGAGAGCCAAACGCTGGAACCAGCGGTGAATGCGTGCTGAAGCGCGTGATACAACAAAATGAAGAAACACCATAATTTGGAAATTGCCATAAAATATCGCTTATAAACCGATAGCTTAACTCTACCAGTTTCTACCTCTTCATTTTCGACTAATTTCGACTTATCAGTTCGAGTCACTTTCGATTTATCCGCTTTTTCGTTCTTATTGTCGTCATTAGTGGTTTCATTGCTGGACGAGTATTGTTCTATAAGTTCAGCAAAATCTTTTTTATTCGACAGTAATTGTTTGTATGTTCCAATTTCACTAATTCTTCCGTCTTTTAATACAACAATAAGATCAGTGTGCGGTAACACTGATAAGCTATTGGTGACTAAAATTCGTGTCTTATTTTTTAGAAGACCAGTCGACGAATTCAGCACTTCTTCGAATATATTTTTTCCGACATGAGAATCAACTATAGTTAAAGTCATAGTAAAATTAGTTTTAAAATTTTAATCAAGTTTATTGTTTGCTTTTAAAAATAAACCATATTATATAGACCTGCAGACAGTGGATCGTCGAGTAGGTATAAGTCAGAGTCACTAAAGCACGCTCGAGCCAGACTTACGCGTTGCTTTTGACCTGAGTATGTATTGAAATAAACATTAGGCAACTATTAATCTTTATATAAGAATAGGAAAAATCAAAAATAACCTCCACTCAAATTGATTCCCTTTTCGCCAATTTCAGTATTGTCACCGCCAGGCAGTATCGCAAGATCTGGCAATAACTCACACGCACTGATTATTCGGTCATAGCGTTGCGTGTCGTCCTCTTTACCAAAAAGGATATTATTCTTTAAGCTTGCGTTTTGGATCCATGCTATTTGTGGCACGTATGCGATCTTCATAGACGAGCACACGTTAACGCTTCCTCGCTTTAATTCCATGTCTCCAAGAATAGCGCTCAACAGCGAACTCTTTCCCATTCCGACACTTCCAACGATAGCTATGAATGAATTTTTCGGTATCTTTATATTAATGTCATTCAATGTGTTAAGCGGCACTTTTTCTGTTGACTCTTCGCTCTGCGCTGCACTCCAAACGAAATCGGCGTTTCGTATTTCCATCGCGTATTTCTCGTCAAAATTTCTGGACACATAATCACTTAATTCAGTGTGATTTAGAAACTTATTCAAACGCTTCACCGAAACACTTGTCTACGCGTTAGTAAAAGCATGATTTTAAATTTGAATTTGTTTTTATTTTTAACGATCAAACCTGTATAATAGCTGTGACCAAGTTTGGCAACATATTCAATGGCATACGAAGAATATTGAATAGAGTCAAAGACACAAATGCTTTTTGCGCGTCCAATACGTTATTGTCATCGATCAACACATAGATCGCAAATGTGGCGAACGATACCAAAAACGGCGCGCCATTCCATAGGATAAGAAGCATTACGCTAAACAAATTGATTTTCTTCAGGTGATTCAGTTCTTTATCGCGAATCTTCAGTATATTATCCATGAAAGCCTTTTCCCATCCGTACAGTTTCAACACTTTAATTCCGTTAAGTATTTCATTCATCGCTTTTACTCTTTCATCTTTTAGTTTCATTTGTTTCATTTGAAGCTTTCTCATAATACCGCTCAGGAAACCGTTAGTTGGTATCATTAATACCATAATAGCAACGCCACCCAGAACTGAGATTCCCAACTCTTGCCACAAGAAGTACAACGATAATCCAATCTGAAGCGGTGCCGACCAAATCAAATTTATAAACTGAGTCATATCCACAAATCTTTGCGCGTCCACTGCCATCAGATTCACTAACGATTATATAGAAGGCATCAAATAAAACTTTCCGTTATTCAAAGTATAAGCAAATTTTGATTGAAACCTATCTCTCCAGTTGTTGACTGATTTTTCGCAGCATTCGACAGACGCAGTGATTTACGATACACTGAGGCCACCAAACACGACCGAATACGCATACCAATAACCATCATTCGGTTCATGTAATAATTTTGCGTCAATATCTGCACCATAGTTGTGACAAACAACGCTGCAGCGAAAGAGTATCCGTGCCAATTGGGTTCGTCCGGATTAGCGATAAATTCGATTAATACTCTGTAATTGAAATCAATTTTTCAAAATTTTTTAAGTGATTAATTGTTTGATTTTTAAGCATATACTTTAGGATTTGCGGACTAACGAAAGCCAACACATCATTAAACAGTCTGAACACAGCGCCAGATAACCAGTAAAACCAAAACGATCGCGCGATCGCAATCAAAATTCCTGGGCGTTTCTTCTTTGCTGGCGTTTGTTTTATCGAATCTTTAACTTCTTTGAAAATGTTGTTCGTGTCGCCATTTGCCAAATTTGCGGTCACATCATCACTCTTTACTTGTGACAACCAGTTTTTGTGGAATAATTTATGAATATAAGAACTCTTATCGCGTTCCCTAATCTTCCACAAATCTTTAACAGTCAATGGCTTTCTCCAGCCAAGAATCGCCATCGAAGTAAACCACGAAAACAGCAGACGCGACAAAAAAGATGCGCTCTCTTTGGGACATTCGTCTCTATTGTCCTCATCTTTGGTTTCATGCGTGTGCACAGTGTCGGAAAAACAGTAGATAAAGAATAATATTATATTAAGCGCATATTGAGAAGAGAAAAAAATTCTGGTGTCGAGCGTTGGTAAGTGCCAGTGAATGTACGCGTGAATCGTTGGCGCACCGCATACTATCGTGAACAGTAGATAAAACCATATCACTCCAGTCGTGTGAAGCCCTCGAGTTTTTTGAAGGAAAAGTAACCCAAATATTGAAATCTAAAAAATAAAATACAAGAATTTTAGGTTTTATTTTGGAATTAAATATATAGATTTTAGAATTGATAACGGAGTTCATTACATACCGAAGATAAGAATCTAATAATAGATGCTAATAGATCGGGTCCTATGCTACTGAAGTCATTATCTTTAGCGCCTCTGACTAGTAATGCGATGAATTCTCCCACAGAGAGAATAACGAGAGCCAGCGAAACAATCTGACGACAAACGTTAAGAAAGTTCCAGCGTATGTAATAATTCGCGTTAATTAAACTCCTGCCTATAACTGGTGAAAATATTAATAGAAAAATGGGAGGAATCCAAACCAATACGGTTTTGTTGAAACATTCGGTTAGTTCTGGAGATGTTGTGTTCCAACTGAGCTCATTATCCTTAAGTTATTTAAACAAATTGAAATTTTTAATCAAATTATATACTTTATTATTATCTGTTTATTTTGATATTCGCAGAATTGAGAATGAGTTTACAGAGTCAAGGCTGGGACTCATTCTTAAGGATAGCATTATTTGTTACAGAGGTTCCCACACCATGGGTCGCGACCCAAGATAGTGTCGACGAAAGAAAGAATTGGGTCGCAAGAATTTTTAAAATTAACATTATCATTGGGTCACAACAAAATTTTCTATTATTCTATTAAAAAAATATTTTAATTATTTAAAATCCAGATTTTTGCATTTTGTAGCAATTAAACATAGATATAGGACATGACTATTATTTACAATGTTTTGGCAACAATGTTGTAAATATTGAGAAATTAGGTGCAAATTATTTCTTTATTTTTTTAAAAAACAAATAATTACGGGTCACAGAAGAAATTTTTTTGATATTTTTTGTCGCAGAAGGAAAATGTTTGAAAACCACTGATTATTATATAATTTTCAATAACGCAATCTTTTATAACAGCGTTAAAATTTTTATTACTTCATTCTACTTTAACGCAGTTTATTAGATTTTTTTCTTTCAGTACTTTTGTTGTTTATAAAAAGTGTGACGACAATTAAAAACTTTTATCTTAAAATATTAGATTTTAACTCAGCTTTTTTGAAATAATATGATAATAATGCGTAATAATTTAAATCGATTATAGAATTAAATTACGAGCACATCGTAGCGAAACATTTAATATGAACTACTTTTTTACACGAGCTTTAATCATCTAAATCAGACTAAAGCCTATCCCATATTCGGCCAATAATTAGATCTAGGATTGAAATCTTTTCGTTCAAACAGATTTTAAAGCAGTGTTATATAGTGTTAAATAACAATAAGTGTTAAATATGATACTATTTTGGCAAATAAAAAATTTTTAAGTCAAAAAATTTAATATTTATAAGAGAAAAATAGATATATATGTTAGTTTAAAATCGTAAAAAATTCCAAAAACTTATGTTTGTCAAACAAAAAAAATTAATTATGAATTTGGAGAATAATGCGCGATAACATAACGTAGAAATAAAAGCACAAAACTGTAAAAGAATAAGTTTATTGTCCTAATAATGAGCAAAACACATTTAAAATCATTGTCATTTGCTATAAAATATTTATTAAACCTTAAACTTATTTTAAATACTTTCTCTCAATCTTATCTTAAATTAATAAATACTTTCGTTTATAAAATTAAAAATAAATAAATGAATGAAAAGTCACCCAAAGAGGTTGTCCGCAAAACTTCTCCATCAAATTGGTAGTCATCTTCAAACGATTAAAACAGAACACAAACACTCGAACGCACACACGCTTACCTCACTCTACGGCAGTTTGTCTGCAAAAGAGCTCTTAATTTAATATCATTATGCTTTATACTCGTTCATTACATTCAATTAATTATCATCTCATAAAAGTTTTTTTATTTCTGTTTGTTTTATATCAATCGAGATATCAGTCAAACAAAAGCAAAGGTTTGGATATATGTTTTCTTATGAAATTTGTAACAAAATACTGCAACTAATTGTTGTTATATTCAAACAAATTGGGGTTTTGTTTTTAAAGAATTTTGATTAAAATTTTGTAAGCATTGTCGCCAACACTGAACGCCATTACTTGCAGAGTAAAAAATTGAAACGGTTTGTTTGTATATAACCTTACACTGTAAGGCTTACAGTTTGTACGTTTATAACCTTATACTTCGTTTTTAAATTATTAATTAAATTAAAACGAAAAACTTTTTAGAAAATTTAGATTAATTAAATTAAAACGAAAAACTTTTTAGAAAATTTAGAAAATTCACAACAGAGTTTAATTCTATTAAAATTAGTTTTGCTTTAAATTAATTGTTTAGTGTAAAACTAATCATTTTATTTTATAAAACACAAAAATACAATTGCGTGCTGTGATGGACGTACGTATGGAAAACAGTACATACAGATACAGATACACATAAAAATGGTAACTTAACTAACGGTTGTCTCATATATTGAGACAAAGACAGTTACGTAATACCCTTCCCAAATATGTTGTCCCTGAACCCCACCAATAGGAGACCAACACTTTTATAAATGTACATTAAACTCATCAGATTCTCTTAAAAGTTCATATCTGACACCCCTTTCTTTTTACATACTATTAAATAGAATGAGTTTATAGATATGTATTAACTTTTAAAACTCACTTATGATAAAGAATTTCATACGATTTCTAAAAACCCATCAACTCTTAATAAACATAATCAGTTTAATAACTTATGAAACGTTAACGTATCGTTTTTGAATGTGAAATTATGGTGTTATATGTTTACTTGAGTGTGAGATGATTATGAATGCGAACCAAAAATTTAAGTTTCAAATCATTTCACATACAAATTTCAAATATGATATGAAAGCCAATAGAAAAATCGCATTTTATAGTTAAGTACTGAAACAGTATTCTCAATCAAATTCATACAGAAAATAAACAAATTCATTTCGATGAGAGAACATAATATCTCAACTTTGTATGGAATTCGTATTCAACGGGTGTTACTATGGAACATCATATTTTATATTAGGCAGTATGTGATTCGAAGTTTGTTTGCATGATTTGAAGCCTGAAAGTGGTTTGATAGTGTACTTTATTTCCATATTTACATAAAGGGTGAGTTCTTGCTCAGGATTTACCCCAAAGAAATCTGGAATAGTAGATCTCTTCCTTCAAAATTTTGAAAATTCAAAAATATATCATTTAAAATCCTATGAGTTTACATACTCCAACCTAAATAATTAAGATCAAGTTCTAGTGCCACCAATCTATTAAAGTCCGAGTGCTTAATCAATCAATTTGACAAATATATGAAACACTCGAACAATTATAACCATCACTTGCGATGCTATTCATGTAATTTGTAACTATATATTTAACAACTCTCATGTTTTGATTTGCATAACTATTAAATATGAGATTTACATGGACTCTAATTTTGTAAATTAATCGATTATTGTTACATATTAATTATGCAGTATTAGACTCCAAAAGAGAGCTAATCTAAACTATACAATACAGGTACAGGTACATTCTATATTCTGTAATACATATTTACTAACTGTAACGTTACAACGCTAATACACTACAATATATGCAATATCCGTCTGATTTCTATATAAATGTATTTATAAGTAAACCAAAGCAGAAAATTTCTAGAATGTAAATATGATTTATTAAACAATGTTTATTTAATAACTAGTTTTGCATATGAAATTTTATCTTTAATGCATAAATACATCTGTACGTGTTTTATTTGACTTTGTGCATCATTAAATTAGAAAAATAATATCACTTGTGTTTAAAAATTGATAAATAATTTTTTAGAAAACAATATAAATATTACCGGTATTCGTTTAAATGAAATAAAATATCATATATTAAAGTTTTTAAAGTTAATTTGAAAGTTAAAATGCATAGTCTATTTTTAAGAAACGAAATTCATAATAATTAATGTTATAATTCAATATGTAATTACTGAAAGCATTCGTAATAACATATCATGATCAGGGGTTTGGTTGTAAATTATGATTAAATATTTTTAATTTATTTTTTTGAATTTGCATAATTTGTATAATCTAATAGCAAAGAAAATTTTTAATTATAATATATATATATATGTAAATCTTACTGTATCATTACTTATAGTATAAAATATTAATATGCCTATTATACGAAAAATTACGAAAATTGAGTACACACTCAACTTTATTGTTTTTTAAAAATTTCATCTAGGATTCAGAAATGCCAAATTTCAAACCGTCGAAAACTTTATAGCAAATCAATTAAATGAGAATTTTATTTGCATAAAATATTAATATTGCATATTAAATCACGGATTTAGTGCTCACGGATCTATTGAATTCGGAGAATCGAATGCATATCTAATAATGGTTTTCAATTCTAATATGAAAGAGAAACGTATAAAACTGGCAAACGCTTTGTTAGATTTTTATTTCGAAAGATAACTCAAAACCAATAATGAACGCAAAATTTTTAGTTGTTTTAGCGTTGTTTTTAACAGTAATGGTTTTGCCATGTTATGCCGCTGACTGTTATTCTAATGGATGGTCGTGTCAGGACGGAGGCTGTTATCGAAATGGAGGAATGTGTCAGACTGTTCGAAGAAGAAGAGGCGGTCGACCCGTTTGTCGTTGTGTGCCCAGAGCTGGATAACAATCGCCATCGTTATAACGTAATTTTAATTAATAATTAAGATATTAATATTACGTTTAGTTTTCACTGAATGGAAGATTTATTTTATGTCGTATTATAAATTATAATGGAATTTGATATAAATATATTAACTAAATAGTAAAAATTATAATTAAATTGATTTTATTAATGTTAACAAAACATTATGTTTTACTAAATTATCGCATAATCGAATTAAAATATTTCAAAATTTATTTAGATTTTATAAGTTTCATAAAATTTGTAACTATTAATGCATTAAACATAATAAGTTATAAAATAATAAAATTGATAATTTCTTATTCATAATTAATTTAAATTATTTTAAGTTTGAAAATTTTTGGATAACGGATGCAGTTCTCCTGAAATGTCTCAAAAAGTTGAATTTTGAAGTCTGAAATTCAATTTTCGTATATTATGCGCGAATTAACTTAAGAAAGTGAATTTTCTCATAAAAATAACTAATAACATGCGGATTATACTGTATATTGCATATAAGTGTGTATTATTTAACTAAATTTCTAAATTATAAAATTCAGTTTAATAATTTTAAGCCAGAAAAATTAAAACATTAACAGAACCATTCTCATAATAAATTTTAACTTTTTTGTCCAGTGTTCTTAATCATATAATGGTTATTCAATTTAATTGATAGATGATATATCTAAAAATCAAATGCTAAAATAAAATATATGTTTAAACAATTTATTTCTTTGCGCTATACATGGGATATGTATTGTCTTAAATGAAAACTTATAAAACTTTTAAAATCAGTGATTCATATAAATGGAGCTCATTTTATCGAAATATTTAGGTAATTGAATACTGTTATCAGCAGACATCGGATATTTGGGAATAAAAAGTTACAAAATTTGGTTGTTATATGGTAATAAAAAGTTCAAACTAAAATTGTTAAATACTGTAAATCTTAGTTTTTTTAGAGTATGGCCGTTTTTTTAGATATCTCTGATAGATCTTCTGGACTATAAAAAATAATTTCAAATCAGATTAAAACTTTATGAAAATAATTTTAGTAAATTACGTAAGCATCTTAAAATTATATTTTTATCCAAAATTTAATTAAATTACAAAATAGTCGTATTATAAAATTACTTTTTTCGGTATTAAAATTAAAAATTTGACTTATAATTTAAATTAAATCTGCATTTCTATTCAGAAAACAATTGAAATGTTTATTTTTCTGACCAAAGTTTACAAATTTGGGGACAAATTTGGTTGTTTTAAAGAATTTTATCAAGTTTTGGTTGTATTTGGGGGAAATTTGGGAAAATCCCAAATATCCGATGTCTGGTTTTCAGTAGGAAAATTTTTTTGGCAAAACATTTCTAAAAATTATTTTAAAAGTTCGCTTTAAACTATTAAACCACGTGTTAGTTTGAAAATTTAAATGCATAGTTCTTATTAAAAAAACAAAATTCATAATATTTAATTCATTCATTAGTAATAAAAATGTTTAACAAATTTACGTAAGAACGTTATCGTTGATCAATGTGTAGTATTATACTAGTTGTCGGTCCGGTTTTATTACAACGCATATTTAATTTAGAATTTATTTGTACGGAACTATCGGATTCGCAGTAATGAATGCGTAAGTAATATTGGGTTTTACGATATTAATATGAAAAGGTATAAAAGACGCAAACACTTCATGCTATTTTATTACGAATTGATATCTCAAAATAATAATGAACGTAAAATTTTTAATTGTTTTAGCATTGTTTTTATCGACTGTGGTTTTGCAGTGTTATGCCGCTAACTGTGGCTCCAAAGGGTGTCGATGTGAAGACGGACGCTGTAGAGAATGCGGAATATGTATGAAAATTAGAAGAGGCAGAGGAACCATATGTCGGTGTGTGCCGAGAATTGGGTGATAGTCATCAACTTTGTTTAAATGTAATTTAAATTTATATATAAGTTATTAAAGTTTCGATTGGAATTAACGATTTGATTAAAAAGTTTCTATATATCTTAAAGTAGATTCTCAATGGGAATTAAAAATTTACTGATTACTGTCAATTGATTCCAAAATAAATTAACAAGTAAGTAACTTAACAATGGTAGATATTTTTATTATTTTTATGTCAACTATATTTAATAAAAATTTCAAAATATTATTTTAGATTTATAATTTTTAAACAAATTGCGTACCAAAATATAATTTAATATTGTTTATACAGAGCAAAATTTTATATTTAAAACAACTTGTTTAAAAATTTATTTTGAATTAGTTGAAGTGAGGGAGAGAGATGAGAGAGAGGAGAGAGAGGAGAGAGGGGAGAGAGGGGAGAGAGGGGAGAGAGGGAGAGAGATTTCTTAGAAAAATTAAGATTTTATTTTGCCATTTAAATTTTTCACTGAATTTCGATTATTATTTCCATTGCTTTTATTCAATTTATTAGTATCTTTTTTATTATTACCGGGTTTCGTATTTTTATTCAAATTTTGATTTTTATTTAATTTTTGATTTCCACTAGAGTTTATACTTTTGCTTAATTTTTGATTTCCATTAGAGTTTATACTTTTGCTTAATTTTTTATTTCCATTAGAGTTTATACTTTTGCTTAATTTTTGATTTTTACTAGAATTTGGTTTTTGATTTGAATTTTGATTTTTGCCAGAATTTGTATTTTTACTATTAGTGTTAATGTCTGATTTAGTATTATCTCCTGATTTTACATTAATCTTGTTATTTCCATTACTTTTTCCAGACTTTTTGTTTTGATTTTTATTTTTGTTTGATCTTGTTGTCGTGGTTTTACCGTTTCTTACTTTTAATTCGCTAACGCTAGTAGTGATTGAAGTGTTCAATTTATTATAGTTTTCTGTAGTAACAATTTTCTTTGTAAAATATTCAATACGAGTTGTATCGATTAGATTTTGGACGATCATTGGTTTAGATGTCAATACGGTTGAAGCAGCGGTTGTTGGAGCTTTAGTTGTAGTGGTTGTGACTGCGAGAGTAGTGGCCATTGTAGTAGTTGTAGCAGTAGTTGCTGATGTGGACGTTGTCTGCTGACACATGACCGATATTGTTGCATCCGAACAATCAACAATAACCCAATTTCCCTGGTATTGGTAGCCTTTTGAAGGGTATGACGCGTACAACATTTTAATGCAGTTATTTTGCTGATTTTGACTAACTTTTGGCTCATTTTCATCCCAGTTTGTGTACTTTGCCTATAATTTTTAAAAAAAATTTATTCGAAATAAAAATAAAAAAAGCTAATAATTATTCCAATCAACTTCTTTTGGGGAAAATATCTTTCTCAAGTATTATTGCTTAGATTACATAACAGGGTAAATTTTTAAGTGTTTATGACGACATAGTTAATTATACATTCAATGTTTTGGAAAAAACGTAATTATTAAAATGTCTAAATTCACTTAAATTTTTAAATGATTAATTTTTTCGCATTAATTTTGAATATTTCAATCACTGAATGTTACATTTTATAATCAAATGAGTAGCAAAGTTGAATAAAGCCAAACGAATTATTAGTAAATTAAATATTTTTTCGTACACCTTTTTATTCAAATTTTTGCTACTTATTTCTAACTATTTTTGAAAATTTGCATTACATTCGAAAAAAATCTGAACGAAATTCATGAATATTAATAATTAAATTTTAAAATGACAAACCACAGAACCATCAGCATCGAGATATATCACTTTATCCGGTGACACATTTCCACTGTGCCACACGTCCACTGTTATTTTAAGTGTATTTTTCACCCATTGATTTAATGCGTTCTTTACAGGTTCCGAATCAACAACGATAAGGTTACACGTCGGACACAGTTTATTACACGCGTTGATACCTTCTCTCTTTGTCGACACTGAGCTGAGATATTGAACGCATTTGTTTTGAATTAATGTCCATCCGGTATCGCAGCCTAATATTAGTAACAAAGTTTATTTAAAATTGTAAAAAGTTTTTAAATCTGGCTTTTTTCTAAAAGCGCTTATTTGTTGTCATGAATATGTGATGTAAGCGTTAATACCTTTTAAAACTATATGAAACTCAAGTAAGAATAATTAATAATTGGTTACTAAAGTTTTTAAAATATTTTTTATGAAATATCGAAGTTTAGTAAATGTACATTATTTTTAATTAAATTAATCAATAATTTCTTAATATTTACATTAATAAATTCATTATATAAACTTAAGTAAATTAATCCAATATAATTCAAAAAATGGATTTTTTCAAGATTGAGTTTACACAAAACATTTTAAAAAATTAGTAATTTATTTTAGTCTTAAAGCTGAATTAGAAAGTGAAAATTCAATTTTTAAAATATTTAAGATTTAAAATTTACAGTAATTGACTTAAATCTTTACTTTTCGAATCTAAATAGAATGTAAAGATTTCTTAAAGTTTATAAATATTTATAACTATTAATAAAAGTTGGAAATAATAATTTATTTACTTTGTGCATGTAAACCCGTTAGACTATTCAAAAATAAAATGATTAACAAAATAATTAACATTTTACTCAAACAAAAACACTCGTATTTCAACACTCCTTCAATTTAATTCGAATTAATGAAAATCGCATTAATTCTTTTTGCAATCACAAAAATTGTTTTCAAAGTGAATGGTAAAGTTAATAAAGTTTTCCAATAAAACATAAAATTTAAAAAAGCATGTGATATTTGACGAACTATATTAAAATTTATCTGAATTTGTCAATAAAGTTTTAAAATGTAAAACTTCAATCACAACACTTTTCAAAACATTCTTTAATGTATTTCTATCAGATTTTTAACATTTTATTGGTAAACGATGTTAATGGTGAGCTCTATCATGTAAATGAGTGTGTATTCAGCTTAAATTCAATTTACGTATAGTTATTTAATTTATTAACATCTAATTAATTAATAAACATTTTTTAATCAATTGATTTCGCCAACATTCGCCAACTAACCAAATAACTAAGAAAACAATAATTTAAAAAAAAAATTTTAGCTTATTTTTAAATTTGGTTTGGGTTTGACTTTTTTCAAACCGAACCGCACCGTTTTCGGACGTGAAAATTTCGAACGGAAACCCCAAAATTTTATTAATGAATCAGTGAGCTCTAATATTAGCTTAATGTTCTTGTTTTATTTTCTAATAGGTAATAATTTTTTGCAATACAGTATATCATATGAATTCATGTTTAATTAAAAATTAAATAATAATTTCGTTAAACATAAATAATGGTCGATAATATTAGTTTTAAACAAAACACCTTTAAAATCATGTTTTAAGAAAACTTTTTACACACAGTAACGTAATGTTTGACATAATTTGAAAAGAAATAATTTTGATGGTTATTCAATGGTAAAAAAATTGTTACAAAAATGTTAACCAATTTCGAATGTATCGAGTGTGGGGCTCTTTCACGTGAATTTAATAATTGTTAGTTTTATCCTTGAACATTAATCATACATACATATAAGCAATACTGTAGTGATAACATACGAATAATTTTATAAAAGTTCAGTGTAAAGTTTTGGTTATTAAATAAGAAAGTAGTTTGTCTCAGAGAATGGGATAGGTTGGGGTACCAATGCTGAAATTTCTGATAGTTTTTTAATTACCCTTAAATATTAGAAAAATTCTGAAATTATTCCATACTCGTAGGGTTGAAGTATGGAACACCCAAAGCAATGAGCATAATTGGTTCCTTTGTGTATTTCATTTCATTATCAATAGATAACTAAGGGTTTATTTAACTCTTATTTGACACTATGACTTCAAATATAGTGTACAGAATT
>JAQGAW010000174.1:0-39272 GCA_034698025.1 Phthiracarus crinitus
CTATTATTTTAAATTGAATCACTAACTTATTTAATAACGGATTACAAAGTATTCACAACAATGAAATTCGTTTAATAATTTTTTAAACCATTTAATCTCTATTATATAATTTAAGTCATGTAATTTTCTCTTAATAAAACTTCTTATTCGTATTTACAGGAACCGGAGAATCGGGTAAAAGTACTTTTATAAAGCAGATGCGTATCATTCATGGCGAAGGATATTCGGAATTTGACCGAAAAAACTATACGAAACTTGTGTATCAGAATATTTTCTCAGCGATTCATTGCATTATACGAGCCATGGATAAGCTAGAAATACCTTACAGTAATTCGAAGAATTTAGTAAATATTTATATATATATTGAAAATAAATGATTATGCGATTTCAGTCAATTATCTTTGTGTGATCAAAACGAAACACTAAATATTATTCTTAACTACTGTTCTCACAGGAAAACGTGATTTTAATCAAATCAGTGGAAAACGAAACAATGAGTTCGTTTGATAAGAGATTCGCGGAAGCAATTAAAGAGTTATGGGCCGACGAGGGAGTGATTGAGTGCTACCACAGACGAAGAGAGTATCAGCTCACAGATTCCGCTAAATAGTAAGCATAAGTTCCAGTAACTTTAAATTACAGTAATGTATTTCGTATTTTTCTAAACTAGTTTTTAAAACCAAAATATCTAGTCATTTCTAATAATAAGAGCAATGTTTTCTATGTTTTTGTGTACGAAAACAATTCGTTTTCTCACAATCGCTCTCTTCTTTGTTATGGATTAGCATTTATCGTTAAAATAACAATTAAATAAAACAGAGCGTCGAAAACACACCCAAACTTGTTTACCTAAGAAAAGGCCAATTGAGTTATAAAATTGATTGTAAATTCTACTCTCTATTATGGAACGCGTTGAGGAAAAAATTAGGCCACCATATAGTGATATAATGTAATTGCTTTTATACGTGTTTTTTTAGGTCAAAATAATTAAAATCTTTGATATACGAAGTTATATAATCAACGCGTATCATAGAGTGTGTTACTTATAAGTGATATTTGTCTCATGTTTTATAATGAGAATCTTATTGATAGAGAAAAATGTTATTCTTTTAGAGATCAAAATTACTTTATGTGTAACTTCATTAAAATAATGAAGTTTTGGTTTGATAATTAAGAAAAATTTATTGTTTTTCAATTGTTTTCTATATTTTTATTTGTATTCGAAATTCTAATGTCTCTCAAAGCGAACAATAGATAATTATTTAATTCGCAATCAATTTCTAATCTTAAGGTTTTTTTGTTAAAAATAAAAAAATCGTCTATTATTATAAATCTTAGATAAGATAAACAGAAAATAAACTTCAAAAACTAAAAATTTCTTATCTTTAGTTTATTGCATTTCAACCAAACAGTTATTAGTTATAGTTTTTCGAACCCAAACCGATAAATAACAATGAATTAAGTCTTACATTCTAAAATAATTACACGTTTCAAACGATACAGTAATAAAACTCGATTTTCAGTTTTTATATAACGCTTAACCTTCATAATAACAGTTTTTTAGATAACATCGACACAATATCGGATTGCAATTACAAGCCCACACAACAAGATATTCTTCGAGTACGAGTTCCAACGTCCGGTATATTCGAATACCCGTTTGAGTTAGACTCTATCATATTTCGGTTTGTTTTCTTAATTAACTATAAATTGTATTCAAATTTTTAAAATTTACTAAAAATTTAAATCTAAAATCTTAAATATAGTATGGTTGATGTTGGAGGTCAAAGGTCGGAGAGACGAAAGTGGATACACTGTTTCGAAAATGTGACGTCAATCATATTTCTAGTGGCACTCAGCGAATACGATCAGATACTGTGTGAATCGCGAAATAACGATAACCGAATGGAAGAAAGTAAAGCGCTATTTAAGACTATAATCACTTATCCATGGTTTCAAAATTCGTCGGTTATTCTGTTCCTAAACAAACGCGATATATTGGAGGAGAAGATAATGTACTCTCATTTGGTCGACTATTTTCCTGAATACGACGGTAAAACGAAACTAGTAATTAGAGCATACATATTCCTCTACGAACTATTTATTTGATCCCATCAACCAATATATAATTAAATAACTCTAAAGTTCACTTTTAAAAGACAATTTTGCTGTTCAGCCTAATTAAACACCGAAAATTTAGGATACAAAAAGCATAACTAATTTATTTTAAAATATTTATCAATTTATAGGACCGAAAAGGGATGCGATTTACGCGATCGAATATATTCGTAAAATGTTTATTGAGCTGAATCCATATAAAATTAGTTATTCTCATTCAACGTGCGCAACAGGTAATCACATATATAACTAACTTCAATACATTTTGTCAAATTTTTAATAAATCTATAATAACGATAGCCATAGTTCTAGACTAAACGCCTTAAGCAAAACATTGAAGTTTGTAAAAATTGTTTTTCATTCAAAAGTTTTCAAAACCTATCGGTAATTATTTAGCTTATTATTTTGCTTTATAGCAGAAATTTTGGCATTAATTGTGCGCTAATTTAACTAAAACTCTTGTTAGTGTTAATTTTTGCCAATTTTAGTCGTGAATAATACTGTATCTATGTTTTATTCATATTTTCGTGATCTTTATCATGTAAAACACAAAAATCTTATGGAAAATTTTGTCAGTGTCATGTAATTGTCTGCCAATTATTTTTTTCTTAACACGTTGTTTGCCAATTATATTTTTTGGATAACATTTTGTAATTACGTTTTGTCTATAAAATTCCAACAAAAATAATAGTTGTTTAATTTTTTTACTAACAGATACAGAAAATATTGAAATCGTTTTTGCCGCAGTCAAGGATACGGTAATGAAGCAAAATATCGACGACTTTTTTTCGTGGCATTCGGTACCGAAAAATAAACACAAATTCTACTTGTATTAAACGCACTTATTATTCCAAAAATAAAATCACAAAACAAGCATAAAATACAAAAATATTATAATCAAGAACTACTTGATTCCAGTCATTATCAAACAATTTTGTTCAAATAAAAAATTTGTTGTCCATTAAGCATAAAAACATTATTCTTATTTTATATCAAAAGCTTAATAACCAGGTTTTTATTATATATGACAGGGCATTATAATCATAAAAAATGAGGCCAGTAGTGCTGCTAAAATTATCTATTAAATTTTTATTTTATAAATCGAATGCAAAAATTTTGTAAAATTATCACCAAAAAAATACAAATCAAAATAATCGAATTTTTTGTGTGTTGCTTAAATCAAAATTAAATTCACTCAACTCTTGTACGTAAAACTCATGTACTTTTGTGGAAATTAATGAAATAAAAATTTATTAGAATTTATTGCCTGTTTTTTTTACTTTAAACATCTGCTTTCACTAAAATTTTTTGTAGATAAGAATTGCGTTCACTAATTACAATTTCTACTAATTGAAATGAAATTTAATTAAACGCATTTTTATAAAATTTTATTTAATTAAAGTGTTGTTTGCTTTAAATGGGAATTTGTTTTAAGTATAAAATTTCTAATATTTAATGATACTGTAAGAGAATGCTAAATTTTGCTTGAATCCAGCTTAAGCTTCAAAATAATTACGTTCTTGAGCTTGAGCTTAATCATTTGACTGTAAACTAGAGATTAATGTTGAGCTTGCAATTTAATTTTTTTTCTAAAAATATTATAAATAACAAATAGTAAACTTTTATTTATATTTAAGTAAAATCTTGATTTGTGTGATGTGATATTGCTATAATCTCTATTTTGCTATTTAGTTGCCATTTTTTCATAATCAAAAAAATTGTGGTTTAAATCTAATAAGTTTTATGAAACCCATATATTTTTTATTAAAAAAATCTTAATACATATTGAAATTAATTTGAAAAAATTCAAAATGTTTCATTTTTTCATTAAAGTTACTTAAGTTCTATATGGTCTGTTTTATTAATAATAAAAACTCAATGTTTAATAAAAATTTTGATAATACTTCCATTAAAATGCTATTTTTTTAATTTTTGAAGATATTTATAGCGCTAGTTTTTCATATTTTTTAACTAATTTTTTGGATCACTAGTTATAATTGATAAAATAGTAAATTATTTCGTTGGTCTAAGCTATATTTAGATGGATTTGGACACATTTTACGTTAGCTTAAAGCTAGATTGTCTGAGCTTCAGCTTTCTCTCAACATTGCTAATAACGTTATTATTGTTATTAAGAACATTAAATTCTACCAATAACTGTAGAAATGAAAAATCATACAAATGAAACAAAATTTCTAATCAAACTTGTTTTCTCATTGTCTCTGATTTAATTCACTGCAGAAAGACAGACATTGTCAGTTCAATGTGCACAACTTTGCCTCAAAAATGTGAGATATAAAACAAAAAATTGTTAACATAGTTATGTATACATTAATATCAAAGAATATAACTGTATAATTGAAAAAAGCAATTAATTTATTTTAACTGCATTTCTGTCAGATTTTTATCCGTCACAACAATAAAAGCATACATTCTAACTGAACAAAGCACAAATCTGTACAATTTTATTATGAATATATTTAAGGAACAAACCGTAAATATTTGGTAAAAAGGGTAATATTATTATAGACATTTAAGAAATCTAATGGATATAAAAATGATACATTTGAAAACTTTAAGAAAAAATTCGTAATCACAGGTCAGGAGTAGAATTCCAAGTCACTATTTTTGCGTGAAAACTTTTTTCCCACAACCATTCGGTTTATGTGTTATTAACGTAAAATTGCTGTTAAGGAAATGTCAACCAAACAAAAAAGGGATTTTTATTTGTACTAATATTTAAAGTTTAAACTAACAACAAAAAGAGAATATACGTATAATATTTGAAATTATATGCACACTAAATATAATTCCAATTTTTATTTTTTATTTTGAATAGAATTTTTACTTTGTATAGATTTTTAGCTCTATTATATCGAGAAAAAACTATTTGAGTTTTTTCCGATTATAAATTTTATATGCTGTATCGTTATTAAACAAATATCACGCTTTTTTCGAAAAGAAAAGAAAAACATGTCTACAGTTTTGGGTTGATTTTTGCGAATTACAAAGTAAGTTATAAGTATAAATAATATTTTTGCATAAAAAAGAAAAGATAAATTTTCGCGTGAAATAGGAATCGTGTATATAAAACGTTTCTCCGCTAAACTGTATATTAACAGAAAGTTTGTTGGCAGCAGAAAGTTAACTGAAAACTATTTAGCATAAAATAGTTGTTCCGCTCGTAATCGCGAAACACTTTTAATGATTAATGCAAATTTTTACCTACAGATATATATTACATATACTGAACGGTTTTTGCGCTGAAAATTTCATTATTGTCTTTTTCGCGAGAGAAAACAAGATAATTTATAACGCGAGAGAACTTTTAATAAAACGCGTTAACAAAACGAAAATTAAATTTTGCTTCTCTGAGATGCAATTTTTTCTCCGAAATTTATATATGTATGTATATATATGTTGCAATAATATTTCAAAATTTAATTTTAATCAATATGTACGCTTTTTCCGTCTCAACACGCAGTATTTTTTGCGCGATTATCGATATGAAAAAATATGTTAATAAAAAATTAGAATAATATATGGTTCATAATATGATTAATCGAAACGCTTATGTGTGTGTGAATTAAGTGTTGTGTGGCATAAAAATTTACTTAATCCGTAAGCGATAAACGTTTTTCTCGTTACATAACACTGGAGTTTCACTCATACATTCTATTAAACTTTTTAGAGAAACAAAACCGATATAAGAACTTATTAGTAGAAAAATTAACTTTTCATTTTTGGTTCAAACGTGATTTAAACTTAAATATATTCGATTTTTATTTTCATAGCAACAAAATTCTTTTGATAAATTGTTGTAATAATTTTTTAATAATTAAAATTGTAGACTAGATTCGCATTAAACGCAAGAATGATTTTAATTAAAAAAATTAAAATTAATGAGATATCTCACTTAATATAGAAATTGCATTAAACATATACCGTATTTTTCGTATATAAATACCAAAATCAAGTGATAACTTCATTATATGGGAAATATAAAATTTTTATCTCGAAGTAGTTTTAAAGGAAACACAACTACGGATGCTATTTGATCATAGACTTCAATTGTGAAACGCATCCAGATATTGTCCGAACATATATTGTCTCACTTTAAATCATTTTGTTAAGGATTGGACTACTAAAGAAAAATTTTCTATAAAAGCAGATTAAGATGCAAGCATGGGATTTGCAATTTCACACCTATGAGTTATTATAAGCCTTTTTCCTATAGTGATAATTGAAACCCAAAGTTTATAAAGATAGACCTCAAAATTTTAATGGATTCTAGGCTTATATTTCAAAATAAAATTTTTCTCTATTAGTCCAAACCTTAGCAAAATGATTTAAAAGTGAGACTCGAAAAAAATATGGAATAACTAGAAATTTAAATCTAAAATTAATTTTACAGATTGAAAAATATATTTTTTCGAAAATTAACACACTTTACAGCTGTATATATCATCCCAAAGGACATAAAAATCTCTGCACACATACTCTGGAGAATCAGAACTATTTATTTATTTGTGAAATGCAATAACAAAAAATCTAATATAAACTTGATCTTGACATTGATATACATTGATACTATTGAACTATATTTATCTCTACCGTATATTCCGAAACTCAGTTATTTTTCTGTTTCGATAATTGATTAGTACGCACTAAAAGCAATCCCTTCATCAAAATAAATTAGGATATAAACTAACTTAATAAACTGCGTATTCATATACGCTTACAGTTCCCACAGCTATAACATAGTGTACTAAAATTCAGAAATCATAGCAGTGATGATATTTCCGAGTTATCATAGATTTTCTAAAAGATCTTTGTATTGGAATACTGAGAATTGGAATTTCATTAAAAGTCTCCTTTTAAAAAAAGAAATTCGTTCGTGAATTATTGTGCTAATTATGCATTTTAATATTTCTAACCTAATCTTTAATCGGTTGGCATTTAAAAAATGTTTGTCAACTTACTGTAACGGTAAACACGTAATAAACGTCAGTTTATGTATAGTTAGACACTATATTTTAATTAAGACCATCGCTAGAGAATGAAAGTTACATTTGTGTCAGAATGTTATTATAAACTATTTTCCATTACAAAAACGTTCCACAAATAAACATCAGTTTCTCAATTCATAGCGCATTATTTTGACAAAAGTTTTACGTTTAGCGATGATTGTGACGCGTTTAGGTGTTATCGCGTGCGCGTGTGAAACACCATATCTCGCATTGTTAAGCATTTCGCTAAAACGGAAATGTCAAATGGAAATAAATAACAGAGTGAACGCTTTAACGATAAATAGCTATAGGGTTTAAAAATTATTACAAAAAAATATTAAGCTGACTATTACTGTGACGGAATTCGCGTTATTTTACTTTACTTTTGTTACGCTCGCGTTGTTTGTAACATTGATTCTAGTAATTCACTTCTATTTTTAAAATTACAGTATATGTCTAAAACGTAGTTTTATTTTGAATTTAAATTTAAAAATAGAGCAGAGTATGACCAGTGCAGGTCATTATGCCGCGATAATACTGAATATTAGCGCTAAATTAAAGATAATAATAATAGTAATAGAAATAGAAATAATTTAAATATGACATAAGAACAGCATAAACAAAAATGAATTACATATTTACGTGAATATAACGAAAGTGTAATTATTTTTAATAAAACTGGGAATCATTAGGGTTAATGAAAATTTAATTTTATCGGTGATAGTTTGTGTCTACGAGTATTAAATTAAGTAATTTTTCAGAAAAAGTTCGTTTACATTTAGTTTAGGAGGAAAAAAGGTTATTTACGAAAAGAAATCTTTCCATAGTTATGAATGATTTTGTTGCGCTTTAATGTTCTGCATAATGACTTACAGTCGCTTTTGTGATAATCAATGGAACTTAGTTTTAAATGTTAACATAGAATATTATTTCTAAAACATAACGCAAAAATCTTCTGACCCTGATTTTATTATGCATTAGATTGAAAAGTTTTTAAATTCTGTGTTTTATTGCGGTATTTTTTCAATGAAAAATGTTTTGGAGAAAATCATTATGCACTTAGAAATTCGCATAAATTTTGCGTTTCATTGTTCGCTCACAAAGCGTATAATTAATGTTAACGCGTTTCTATTCATATGTTTTTTTTACTTTTCTATATAACCATTAAACGCG
The DNA here is from genome assembly GCA_034698025.1 of Phthiracarus crinitus. Taxonomy (NCBI): domain Eukaryota; kingdom Metazoa; phylum Arthropoda; class Arachnida; order Sarcoptiformes; family Phthiracaridae; genus Phthiracarus; species Phthiracarus crinitus. Next base: position 8,301 of record JAQGAW010000174.1, read on the forward strand.
ACTAAATGACTATCAAACTAAATAAAATAAAAACGCAATGAAAGTCAATGTATTTTCGTTACCGAAGCGAAAAATGCGATGTATTCTTATTAAGTTAAGAATTTGTTAACTTAAAATAAAATTCTATCGAAATACAAGCGAAATATCTGTTTTGTCGAGTGATTTTATTTTGTTATTTATTTATTGTTTCGGTTAACGTAAACAGTTCTCATTGTTCTCTAATAAAATATCCGAAATATGTTTGGTGTCAATCAAATGCAGTAGAAATAATCCAATTTAACAAAAACAGTATACGCTGGCGTATGTATGTATTAGTAAAAGGAAAATGTGATTCACAAAGAAAAAAATTTACCATAAAGTTTTAGTTCGGAATAAAAAAAACAACAAAAATATTTTTCTACGCGAAAAATAAAATATTTTTGCTGTGCTTTCTGTTTTTTCTTTGCATCTCTTGTTGTACGAGATTTGATCTCATACTTAGGATAATAAAAAGTAAATATAGAGAGAACTATACGCGAAAAACATATATGCAGTATTTTTCGATCATACGATTGATTAATGAATTGATAAAAATTGGATCGCGTCTCATGCGAACTGTGTCTGTTAGTCGTAACCTTCTCATAAAATAGAAGGAAAACTAAACCGAATCTGTATTTATTTTTTTAAACTATTTTTTTAATTGAGATTTGAAAGAATATCTATCTTTTCCTGAAGGATGTTGTGTGAAGTATTGCGCGCTCAAACAGTATAGCCAACCACTCGCTATTCGCAGTTCAATTAAGACCACAGTAACAGAAGTGCTAAACTCCAAGGAAATCAAGTATATTTTATGTTTTTTTGCGCAATACGTGTCGGAAAACATAATTTTTATTTTATAAGTACTGAAATTATTACGTTTTTTGTCTCATTATATGACCGAATCTTATCAAACGAATTAATGAATGAATACTATTTAATTCTTTGATTTGCTATTTCAATGTTATTGTGTTATTCGAATATTTCTTATTTTATTAAAAACTATGGATAGTACCGTAAATTCAAAATAAAATAAAAAATAAAATATGCTTATAAATTAAACAAACTATTTTAAAGCCTTTTAGCCTTTAAAAACTTCCAGAAACACGAGATCAGACAGATTTTTGTTTGTTACTTCCAAAACGCTGGGAGCAACTAATGCTTTGTTCAGTTTGCAACCGAAAAACCAGTGCTTATTGATTTGACATAAATATTCCAATTCCTCAAAATGAATAAATAAAACTTAAATCTAATCTATTAGAAGACATAAAAGTTATCAGTTTTGAAATGTGTGCAAAAGAATCCGGTCGTCAAAATAGGAAGAAAACCAACAAAAAAAATCTCTTATGGAATTAAGTTTCCATTAATAGGTTACGAAATTCAAATCTTATTTATTTTTCTAGTTCACTATATTATAAACCAATCAATCATTTATTTTTAAAATATTTAAACGGTTTCTTATAATTAATGTATTCTTAATCATATTTTATTTTCAAATAGTAAACGAAAAATGATAGACAAAATATAATTTTTTGGAAGAAAAAGAAATTTTATTTCTTAATTTCTCAATAGAAAAAAATTTTAAAGGTTTTTTATCATTCCCTAAGATTTTAAATCAGTTAGAATTAGCAGCTTTGAGTGCAATAGCATAGAAAAAGAATAAGAAAATATTAAAAGAAAATTCTTGCAAATTGGAAAACATATTAAAGATATTTTCTTTTCTTATTTTTATTAATATAAGTTATATATAAGTTTTGTTCCAAATATTTGCAATTCAATCGCTTTCTTACAAAAGTACTTACAAATAATACCTTAAATTATAAATCAAATTTAATAATAAATACAAAGACAACTTATTATTAATTCTTTCTTATTCAGCGAATGAATTCTGTTTTGCATTACACAACACTTTTCACTATAATTCAATAAATGTCGTTTGCGTTAACAACAATTCTACTCAATCTCTATGTTTTCACTGGAAAGTTATTTTAAAAGAAATATCACATGGAATCTTAAATCCTACGCGAAAAAAGCTTTTGACAATAAAAGAATAATAAAATGTATTTTGCATATATTTTGTCGAATTAACCTGGAAATGATGAGAGAGTACTTAAACGCATTGAAGAGCGGAAAACAGGAATTTAGATGACAATTGAATAATTTTTTGTTTCGTTAACTGAAAAAATTATTGCACATAAAAACATACATTTTAACAAATAGTGTTAATTATATTTATTTAATTAAAGAAATCAAAAACTTCTAAAATAGTAGTAATTAAATACCGAAAGATGATAAAAGTCAAGGTTAAATTTAATTCTTAAAAAATCGATTATCAGTGAAACAAAAAGCGATTAGTGTCACATAATATTTTAATTAACACCTAATTATGCAACAAAAAACTAAAACATATACATTAGAGTGTAAAAATTAATCCATGAATCCGAAAATAGCGGCCAAAAATCAATATGGAGTTTTACGTTGGCTTTCAACTAACGAAGCTTATTCTTATCACTATTCTGTGGGCTTATATTAAATTTAAAATATAGGATGTGTGTCGACGCGCAACAAACACACTTAATAATCGTAAGTTATGTGTTATATATTTGCGATGAAACTTTAATTAAACGCTTTTGTATGACTGGATTTCATTTTGCTTTTTTTTCCTACAAAATAAGTTATGCTGCAAATAACTTTAATAATAATGTAGAGTTTATTGCGTTGTTTAGTGAAGCTGTTAGCAGTTATGACGATTTTTCTAACATGTGAGTTGTGTTTACTGAATAGTTTCAATAGTTGAAAATAATGGAGTGAACACAAAGCTTAAAAGATATATTTTTATGTCCACAGGGCTTCAAAACACTTTTTATTGGAATAGAAATCTTAAAGTTTAACGGATAGAGTCTAAGGGTTTATTGGGGTCAAGTTTTTAATATCACATTTATCAATACTTTAAAAACTAATAAATTGAATAAAAATTAATGCTAAAACAAATCAAATAAATACAATTTGAATAGAGATTTCAATGTCAGAGATGTTTATTCATGGATTACTTTGAAATACTAGGTCTAAAAAAATAAAAAACTATTTCACATAACTTTAATTCGAATACAATTTAAAGAAAGGTCTCTTTTTTAATTTAAATATTCCGTTTTGAGTTCATAAAAAATATTTATACTAAAGTTTAATGTTTGAAAAATACACTAAACTCTTAATACCTTTTTTCAGTAAAATAACGAAACATAGCTTAAACTGCAATAATTTTCAAACTCGTATTAAACTCGTTTTAAATCCACTCTAAAATGTTTTTAAAAAACGTTCTTCTTTTTTATTAACGGCACAATTTTAATACCCTAATCCTAAATACTCTAAAGTTTTACTGTACATTCCATGCAGTTTTATTTTATTAATTTATTTACTTAATTAATAAAATTTATAAAAGATCTACACTTTTTATTGCTGTTTTTTAAAGGTTAAAAACTTGGTCTTTAAAATTATGTATTCTATTCTATTTATGAACGATTTTTATTTATCATACAATTATAATAACTTCTTTAAAAAGCAAAGAAATGCTAATTTTTAACAAAATAATTATAGTAATTAATATACTGTATATATAAGCTAATATAGTGTAAGATATAGTCTATAGCTCTAAGAGCGCATACTTGATGTCCCAAACCATGCACAATATTTGCAGTCCAATTATTACCAAAGTAGTGGCATAAGCGCGAAACCTTTAAGGATTCGTCTCATGATTGGGAGACTGAGAGAAGAAGTTTTGCTCTCAGTGATCATACACGCTCTCGCTCTTCACACTAAAACATTTACAATACAGTCACAGTCACACACACATACACTAACACCAGCACGTATCATATATACGCGTAGATAAGTCATAGAAGAGTAAAATTATTTTTAAAATATAACCCAAACTTTGGTCCCCAAATTAAAATTAAAATATAATTATTAATATTTGCGGCAAAAATGATAATCACTGAAAAAATGGTGAAATACTATCTATCAAATACTGTGTCGCTAATAGTAATTCTCGCTGTAATTAATCAAAAATTACAACTATTAGAAGCGAAAAAACTTGACGATTGTTCACAGTTAGTAAATTGCGTTTCGTCGACAACAAATCAAGGTATGAAATCAGCCAATTTTTTTATATTTTACCATAAATTTGTTTATCTCTGCTTTTTTCAAAATATATTTAGAAATTTGTATAAAGTTTATAATATAGTAAAGTATTATAAATTATTTATCAATAATCCATTTTCCGTATAAATGTTTAATATCCAAGTTTTTCATTATTGAATAGAAGGTTTGTATACTAATTGATAAACCATTGCAGAATTAAGCGCTTAATAACTTAATGACTTAAGAATACTGATGACTGCTAATTCCGGCTTTCGTTAATACTTAGTATAATTATTGCTAATCCCATGTAAATTATATATCAACAGCGATATTCCGAATAAATTAAGAGGAAATTTTTGTTTTTCCGAATAAAGCCCGAGAATCCGGTCCTTAAAGATTAGAGAAAATAAGACCAGAAAAGTGATGAAAGATTTTTTCCTATTATTCATAAGAACAAAAAACTATTAACATTTCGAATGATAGTTTAGTTGTATGGATGCAATTAAGCTTAAATTTTTGGCTATGAATTATTGATAGCGATAGCGTAAAACTTAGTTAACAATTTACCACTGTTTTTATTGTTGTTGTTACTGTTTCGACTTGTTATCCATTGTACGTAATAGTAAATAATTCAGAAGTGATAAAAATAAATAACTTTGCGTCGTTTCTAATTCTATTGAATAAAAAAACCGAACGCACGGTTTTCTGTGTGCTATCGAATGATATACACTATTTAGTATTACCTAATTATTAAATTTGTTTTCTAAACGTTGGTTTTTTTCTATCACTCATTCATAATTAATCGTAACACCGGTTCGTCAGTCACAGGTTCTATCGGTCCGTATCAGTGTTGACTCGGAATAATCTTCAAAATATAGATTTTTCAAATAATATGCATGAGTTTTCGTTGAATATGTAAACACTTTGATATTATTTCCTGTCAACAATATTATTATGTAGGATAGCAGTCAAGTGATAGTTGTATTTTTAAGCTCCAGACAAATTGGCCCAAATCTTTAAGAGCTTGTTTATAAAATGCTTAATGAAATAACTTTTTAAATTCAAAAAACCATTTCAAATTAATAGTAAAAACTTTGCGATATAAATTTTTGTATACTCTAGTCATTTATGTAATGTAAACCAATTAATTTAAAAGACTAGTTTCGTATTACATACTTTTAGTTTACTTTTAAATTAACATTTGCCGATAAGTAATCATAAAAATTATTTTCGCAACAAATTGCTTAAATAAAGTAAGACATAAAAGACTTTCGAAATTATAAACTATAAAATAATTATGAAGCAGATAAAAGCTTTTAAATACAATTATTTAGATAACGTTTTTGAGCTCTGAATCCTATATGAAATGCTTATCGTTTTGCAAAATATAACTAACGGAAGAAAAATCTTCATAGACAATAGTTGGCTAATAAATTTTCCCACAAACAATAACACATTTGTCATGATAGCTGACCTTTCAAAATCAAGAGTTCGGAAATATTAAACTGTTAGAGAAATAATTGACACTTTGGCAAAGATAGTAATTTCCAAGTGAACCTTACGTTTTTGTCATTAATGTCTATTTTTTAACTGTGTGTGCGTTTTATATATTATATATTCTTCATATCGTATATAACTTATTATTATTTTGACGCAAATTTTTTTAAACGTCACATTTTTCGTTTCAGTTAAATCAAACAAAAAATTAATGTGTGTCTAACCTGATATTTTATGCGTAACTATTAAGACGAGTTTTCTTTTTCAAACAAATGATATGCAAATAGATTTAAACGTTTGTTTAAAAAATTGACAAATATTTAATAATTAAAATATTGAAAAATTGATTTCACACTTTAATCTAATTGCTAAACATAAGAATAAAGAAGAAATACTAATCAAAACATTGATTTATAAACTCTAATTAGGCGTCACTTTTTAAATTATAAGTTTAATTCTTATCTTAGAACTTATTAATAGTTAGTGAAAATTTATCTAAAAATCGATAAACACTTTATATTCTTAAAAAAGCAAATACTAAACGACATTATTTTAAATCCCGTTTGAATATTTGAACAAAACTTTTCAAATATAAGCGTATGACTTATATTTAGAATAATCCGTTAGATTTGATGTTTCTATTGTTTCGAAGTTTACGAGTTATAACATTCCTTAAGTTTACGAGTTATAAATAAAAATGCAATTATTATGGGAAAATAATGCGGTTTTATTGCATGTAAATCCTATATTTATAATATAACTTTTAAAGAGCAAAGAAATAACAATACAATCTGCAGAATTACAGTCATGAATATGATAATATTTATATGTATGTTATTCGCGAATGTAATGCATACAAAAGAACATCTTATATTATCCGCTATATTTCTATTGTTTTTTATATTTCCATGTTTGTAAAAAATATGAGAATAAAAACAGTTTGTTATCCAAACTTTTTTCGGACACAAAATTCAGTTCACATACAATTCCTCTTTTCCATGAGAACTCGAAATGGGAAAATAAACAAACGAAAAAAAATCTCAAAGAGATGCGAGATTTTCTTGTCAGCCTTTTGGTGTCTTTGTTATCTTTTTTCCTAACGCTATATTACGCGACAATTAATCGCTTTAATAACAACGTGACACCACTGGGTATTGTTTCAGTCGAATTCGCTACAAAATAGACTATATTGTTAATGAGCCGTAGTGTATCAATTAAATCCTTCAGTGAACACCAAAAAAAATTTGGACTCAATTTTTGAGCCTATTTTCTAAGAATTAACCAAAATCCAAACATTACCCTGATTTTTGCTAAAATCAATACGAGTAACCTTTTCTGAAATTTTAGGGCAAATAAAGTAAAAAAATAAACTAAATGAAATCTGGTAATGATTTTTATCTAACATTAACGCAGATTTCTTTTAGCAAACAAATATCTAAACCATGATCAGCACTCGCATCAGCAACAAACAACTAGATAACGGCCAGTTAATTAACTCATCACAAAATCTATATTGAATGCCGAAAAAAGTCAACAATTAATGAATAAACATGTTTCCAAAGCAAACTCCCAATATAACCAAGAGATGTAGAAATGGAGAGCGAGAGCGAGAGAGAGAGAGAGGGAGGGAGAGAGAGAGAGAGAGTTTTCTATTTTAATTAAATTCTGTAATATGTGTTCGTGAGGAGGAATTACTAGATATTAAAAGTGCTGCTAACAGTTGTTTATGTTTGTGTTGTCGCGAAGTTTATAGTTTGTCAGATGAATTTTGAGTAAAATGATTTTTTTAAATTTTTCCGAAATTCTTCTTTTTCATTACTTTTTTATTAATCATTCTTATTTTTATCGCTGCGTTGATGTGTCAAAAAATAAATAAGTAAATATTAGGAGGAAAATTATCACCAGATAAAAAACAGGATTTTCGATAAATTAATGTGTTTTTATATTCTAATAATAGATAGATGTGACCCAGTTTTGTGAAACAGTGCGAAGGTTATCATTAAAACGAAGTGTTATAAAATTAGTTTCGATGCTAAATCTTTTTTTAGCACTAACTATAATTTAAGATTGAAAGGGTATTAAGCATCTATTAAAGTACCATAAAATTAGATAATAGCAGTGGTAATAACTGAACGGAAAATAAGGAGGAAAAAATATCGGGTTCCGTTGTTATTTGTTTTTTATAGCCCGAAAATTAAAGTTGACAGGAAAAATAAAAATTTATGGCCAAACATTATCAACTAAGTTATATTTAATTAACATTTTAATTAAAAAACAAAACAGAGTTATCTAAAAGAGCATTGCTGTATAGGCATTGCGATAGTGACGAGTGATGTTAATTTTATTCGGAATTGTTAATATCTTGTTAATAATAAAAACGAGTAAATTATTTGTATTAAAATTAAATTACGAAAACAGAAAATTTGTATTCTGTCCATTATACTTAAAAACTGAATTTTAAATAAGTATTTTCATATAAAAAGTGAAAAGTCTTTTGTTTTTATTACATTTTTTGAATAATATTTTAAATATTCAGTATTAACCCGATTACATGACAAACGTCTAGAAAAAGTTTTTATTTATTCTTCGATATTTCTTTCGCAACGAAGCGCAATAACGTATAGATTTCCTCAGCTATTTTTGTTCAAGTCTTACGGATTTGGTTAACAATAAAATTTAATTTACTAAAAATTTGTGGCAAATGATGCGAATAGAATTTAAAATTGTTCGGTTACAGACATCGTTAGATAAATAACAATCAGAGTAAAAATTAGCTGAACCGTAATAAATAAAATTCTGAGTTTTTGGTTATCCGTTGCAAATAATATGAATAAATATTTTATATTATTATGCAGAATATACCTGACACTTGAGATAATTGATTTTGTCGGAAATTGCAATATTTTTATTTTTGTAAATGCATTTATTTAATATGAGAAAAATAAAAAATAAGTGCTCTCTTCCAGTAATTATAACAATAACTATCGTGAAATTTTTTATTTTAAAACTTTATTTAACCATGAATTATAAATTAATTAATGAAATATGATTCCATGCAAAACCTTTCTTTTGGGAAAATGTCAGTTTTATCGATTAAACAATTTAAAAATTTTTGTAGACACTATAAAATTTCATTGTCATTATATACAAAACTTTTAATGGTTATAATATAAATTTTTGTAGTAACATTTTGCTCTTAAAAAGAATTCGTTTAAAGCAATGTTTAAAGGAATTATTAAAATATTGTGAAACTTTGTTTAGTTTCAGAATTAATAATATTCCAAATACGCTGTAGATTTTTATCAAACGCTATAAATTAAAACTTTGAAACTTTTAGGGATTTCAGCGTGTGATGAAACTAATCTAAAAAATAATTTGCCAGAAAATAACAAAGTTATTCGGAGTGCAATTAAATGATAAAGATCTTAACTAGTCTTTTAAGACCCAAATAAGTCGAATCGCAGAAAGTCCAGCGATAAAAATGCTTTATACAAATTAGATTTCAGTGTGGATGCTAACAAAAACTACCTTTTATCACGAATTTCCCTTAAGACCCTTATATCACAGATTCTGCTCAAGTATATCATAATACAACCAGCTATATGTCATATAAATGACGGACCTTTAATACATATCTATAATTTTAGGATTATCAGGAAATAACATGAATAGAAATGATTTATACAAGCAGTGCAGCGATTGTCTGAAAACGCACGCAAAGAATAAAGCAAAACTCGCCGCAAAGAACACCAGTATAAAAGAAGAAGAGGCGGATCAGTTGTCGAAAAGGCCAAAACGATCCGTTCTCGAAGGAGAAGGCATGAGATTCAAGAAGGATTCCGTTCTCGACGATGAAGGTATTATATTTTAGTTTTTAAAATCAAAATTCATCGTTTTTTTTTATTAACTTCAGTGTATTTTTTAAAAAAAAGTTTTCATTCCAAACGTCGCTCATCCGAGAATTAATATGTCTACTAGTTTTTTATATAGTAGTGAACGAGATTGATATATAAATAACTAATACATAATAATAAAGATAATTTTGTTTTGCACGCAAAATAAGTTATTGCTTTTGAGCCTTTGGCCGCCCAGTGTTGTTACCAGAATCGTTAATATCTCCACTTCAATGATAACAAATTCATTGGTAAAACGGAAACTATAATAACGTTATGGGGTTTAGTATGAAACATATGGAACGCATAAATTTTATTTTTTAGTAGCGTTTTGGGTCTGCCTTTGAAACCTTAATACAATTTATAATCAAAATTACTTTTTTGTTAAAAAAAACCTTTCGCTCATCATTTTATATTAAGTTTATTTGGTGGAAATTCTATCATCTAAATTGAGTCATATAAGCAATTTTCGACTATACATATAGGAGTACTGTATTTCCTTTAAGTTACATTTCAGTTAGTGATTATCAGCGCAACAATAAATCAAACAGAAATGTTCAGCAAAGGAATATAAAAATCTTATTTACTATATATAAGTTTATTTATTTATTAATAGCGCGATCAAACATCCGTATTATATAATATTATCGTAAGATATCACGGATAAGAATAAATAAATCAAAATTAATTTAAGGAATTATTAATGCGTAGGATTCGATGACTCTTTGTTTCAATTCGGTGTTTCATCTTAACTCTTCTTTTTCTTCTTCTACTTATCTATAGTGCATTATGGATGTGTTAGTTAATACCAATGGTCATATGCTATTGGCTATTGACATTGACATGCCATGAACTCAAACAACGGGCGAATGATTAAGAGTGAAAGGAAAATAGATTTCGCGCGCTGTTATTAGTATTATTATATTGGTTTCATTTATTAGATGTGTGTGACATTTATTATGTTATTCTTTTTTGGTCGAACGCGAACTTTTTTCGCTTTAATAATATGTTGAACAACAAAATTATTTCGCATTTTGCGGGTTATAACAAAAATTAGGCAATAATTAAAGTTTAGAAATAAAGAATATTCAGTATTCTGTTTTTATGTAAGAAAAAATTATGGTAATCGTAACTTAAAAAGATTTTACACGAAACCATAATATCCTTTTGATTGAAACCCATATCTATTTGTTAGCAATTATTTAGTTAAAACATGAACGTAAACTTTTCGCGAACGTGACGTGATTTTCATTACTTTATAGAATTTTTTTCAAGACCTAATTTCGAAAAACGTATTTGAAATAAAAGTATAAATTTCTAATAAAAAGCAATTTTTAAGTATACGGTTTGTTTGATAAAATGAAACTTTGTTTTTTGAAGTGTTATTCGCCGAAAAACAAAAAAAAATCCCACGCAAACAATTGTAGTACTGTTATACGAAAAATATATTTCAAAAGTCTAAAGTGTAAGTTAAGGGAAATATTCTAAGGTTTAGAACTTTTAACAGCTTTATAAACAATAGTAAACTATTTTCAGGACAGAGAGAATCATAACAATAAATTAATAAAACTCGAAAGCTTTTAGTTCGAGAATAACAATGAATCAGTACTTTATTTGGTTCTATTAAATCATCATTACTAATGAATTTGACATTTATTTCCATGCGTTTGAATACATGGGAAAAATTTAAAACTCCAAATGTTAAAAGCAAACAAACATAAATGTATACATTTTGTCAGTTATAGATTTCTTTTAGTAACCAATCATCCAATTATAAAACATCATAACTTACAGCTTAAGCATTTGACAATAAGATATTGATTTGCATGTGATAATCGGCGTATTGATTGTGATAAATTGATAGCATATAATTTTATATATTACTCTGATTTGACATAAACTTTTATAAACTTTTCAAATGTCGTTATTTTCTTAAAGGTCTTCGATTTAAAAAAGGCTCTCTTCTGGACGAAGAAGGAATGAGATTCCGGAAAAAATCAGTTTTAGACGGCGAGGGAATGCGTTTCAAGAAAGATCAAAGACTGGACGAAGAGGGCATGAGATTCAAAAAATCAGTTTTAGACGGCGAAGGAATGCGCTTCAAAAAGGAGCATCTATTGCTCGGCGAAGGAATGCGGTTCAAGAAGTCAGTACTGGATGGCGAAGGCATGCGATTCAAGAAAGACCCGCTTCTCGACGAGGAAGGCATGCGTTTCAAAAAATCTTCAGTATTAGACGGCGAAGGAATGCGTTTCAAAAAGGGTAATCTACTGGACGACGAGGGCATGCGATTCAAGAAATGGTTCACAAGGAGTAGCGGTGGCAGAGCTGGAAATATGGGTAATGATAAATTTCGTATAAGTTCTCGTTCGTATGACGACTCTAGCGAAGAGAGAAGAGATGGAGGAAGCAGTAGTGATATACTCGAAGGCGAAGGAATGCGATTTAAGAAACGCAGCTCTAATAGACACAGTGATACGAATACTAATAATAATAATTATGATTACTACTACGATAATTATTTTGATGATAGTAATGATAATAATAATCATAATGATAATCACCAGAAAAAATTGCGTGCTATTTATGTTCTCTATAGTAGACAATAATAATTAACAAATTAACGTTTAATATTTTTTTGTTTTCTTTGTGGGATTTTAAATGCTATTATCATTATTATTATTAATTTAAAATTTCTATTTAATAAAAAACAAAAAAAGTTATTTATTTAAGTAAATTTTCTCATCTCATAATTCGGAAAAAACGAATGTTACGGTGATTTTACTAATTTGTGCGATCATTGCGAAAATTTAATTTTCATTGAACTGTAATTTGTGTTTTGAATCTCTATTAAAAAAGTTTGATTAAAGTTCTTTAAAGACAAAAAGTTTAAACGAGAAATAATAAAGTAAATAAAAGTTGCTGTGTTTCCGAAATATTCTCACTTTAATTATGAATTTATCATAATTCGGTGAAAAAAATAATATTTACATATTTACATATACCAAAAAAGAGGAAAAACAAAGGATTAGATACAGAATAATCATTTTTTGTTCTGTTGAATACTTGTAACAAATTCTTTAACAACAGAATAAACAAGAGAAACAGAAAAAAACATAGTAAATATCACTGACAAAATTATTTGATTTTCCGACTGACGGCAGACAGCTTTCACAGATATACAGACATAAGTTATAATAGATACAGAAAGGATACTTTAAAACAACAAAAAATCATTTTCTAGCCTCGATCTATACTTTTCATTTCACTTTCATCATCTCTTCATCTCTTCTACTCTTCACTTTCTCACTCTTTTCCTCTTTCTCTTCTCATATCCCGCAATATAGACAGGAAATATTTCAACTGATCTGTTTGTGTGTTCCTCGAAATAAAAACTAAATGACTGTATTGTAATTTGAATGGTAACTAAAAAATAATATCTCTATCGCTCTTTCTTTAGAATAAAATTTTATTATAAATAAATATATAAATAAACGAATGCATCACAAGTTTGATTCTTCAAACTAACTTTAAAAAACATTTCTTTCTTGCAATAACTAATATAATAATAGCTTATAAATTTTAATTATAATTTTTTTGAGAAACAAAATGTTATATTTAATGAAATATTATATATATAAACGAACGAACACATGTTAAATAACTTATTTGAAATATAAAAATAAAATTTCAAGTCATTTTATGGATATTAAATAAATAATATAAAATTTATTTTAATATAAAAACTTGAAACGATAGGTTAAAACACAAATAGCTTACATTTAATAATTCATTTGGGAGTTATATTCTATTATTGTTCGAAAATATACTTCTAAGATCATTAATAATTAAATGGAAAAATTTTCGAAAAAATTCACGTTTACTCAAAGTTACGATTGTAGTGTTATTTGGTTGCGTTGGATCAATGGTAGGCGTAGATATAAGACTGGTGGGCGATGTTACGGACGTTTCTGTGGTCACGTTTCCTAAATTAGCCACAGTAGTGGTAACAATTGTAGTAAACGTAGTAATAGTACTACTGTTGTTGATAGTTGTTGATTCAGTAGTAGTCAGTGTTGATATTTTTGTTGTTACGTTTGGTACTTGTAATTTGCTATCGATATTGGGTTTAGTGTTTCCCATCGGAACGTCACACACACCCGATTTTTCATTCGCATCCTCGTCATCATTCAGTTTTTTTAATTCTTTTAGTTCTATATCCATCGTAGCGTTTGTAGTTGTTTGGTGGGTTAATGTGGAGGTTTGTGTGGGGGTTTCTGTAGAGATTTCTGTAGACGTTTTTGTAGACGTTTTTGTAGACGTTTCTGTTGAAGTTTCTGTGGAAGTAACGTGACTTGAATCAAACTGAGATGTTGACAGTATTGTTGTGGCAGAAACTTTGTTATCCGATTCATCATCGACCAAATCGGTGTTATCAAAGTTAAACACTGAGTCAAAAAACGAGTGATTATTGACTGGTTTAGTAACCAGTAATACGAATAAAAGGGCAATAATTAAAAAGTTCATAATTTTTAAGGTCAATCTAATTCTGTTTTCAAAATGGCAAATCAATGTTAATTAATGCAAAATATATGCACAATAAATCTGACTGAGAAATAATTTTCTTTCTTAAATTTTATTAGAAGTAACATATGTTAAACAATATTAATTTTAAATGATGTAATTAAAAGTACAAAAAGCGCAATATTTAATTGAATTTAGTTAAAAGTTGTATAAAAATATCTAGTTTTTTTATTAACCCAAAAAATTATTTGAAGTAATATTAATTTGTCGATAGCATCGAGAGCTTTACGATGACGTAAAACATGCATATCTAATAGTGAAATGGAAAACAAAACTGCAATATAATACAAGCTGTTGTTTTAAATATGAAATTAACGTCCGATATTTCTTACAGCGATTATAATAATGCGCGGAATCCATGTAAACAGTACGAGATATATTTTGGCCCAAAAGTTTTCCAAAGTGTAAAAGTGATAACGCGTTTTGAATGACTGCCCCACAAGGTATTCGGTGTCCAGCGATAATATCTTCGTTAAACTTTTGAATATTTTCCTTCTACTTGTTCCCTGTTTTGAAGTATCAATTTCGCAGTTTATGAAAATGATTAGAAACCAACAAATAAACAAATAAGTTGAAGACATTTTTTTATTAAATTTTTATTGTATTTTAAAATATTTATTCACTCGTTGTTTTAAGACATAAAATATTAATACGCAAGTATAGCATAAAAATATGAAATTTCAGTAGCAGTGAATCAAATGCCTATGAAAACACCTGAATATTCATTTCATATAATTAATTATGCTTTACATACAAAAGAATGTCATAATGTTATAGTAATGTTTTGAGATTACATAAATTATTTTGTAAAAATAATAAATCAATCTTAACTCAAAGTTAGATTTTCGGGACCAAACATAACTTAATTTCTAAATAAATAAATTCTATTTAATTTCTACATTATTTAAATATAAAAAAGCATTTTTTCAAAAACTATTTATTGCATTTTTTCCCCAAAAATGATGAAACACGAGAATAGCAGCGAAAACAATTCAAAAAATGCGAAAAGACCCCAAAACACGGGCGCATTTGTCGGATAATACACGTAACCGTGAAGTGTGGCCAAAGCTGCAGTAAAATTTCGCACAAAAAGCGATGTCAATGCTATAAGACAATATACTAATAGCGCCACAATGTCTCTCTTGAGAATCGCGTATATGCCTAATAGCGAATAAAGTAGAAACAATATCGATAATTGCGATAAATGTCCGCCAATGATTCCACCGCTAAGAACAAATTTGGATGCAAATTCAAACTGACCGTAAATAAAGCTGAACACCGCAGACACTATTATAAGTCCGTTTAGTGCCAAAAACGAATACTTAACGTTCGTCAAAATTCTCATAAACTTGGTTTCTTCCATTATATTTTATTAGTCTATGATTTTCTAAACGCATTTATACTTATTCTGCACACTCTTATATTTATTCAAACATTAAATAGCATTAACTACAGAGTTATGCTGTATTTTTGTATCCGTAATTAATGCGCTTTTCGGGCATGTGTTGCGCGTTAAGATTAAAGTATAATAATTATCGTGAGTTTTATTTTTTTTCTATTTTGTTTTACATTTTTCTATTATGTATAAATAAAGCAAAATTATTAAAAATAAATTAATTAAATTATTGCGAGATTTAAGTTAATTAAAAATTTATATAATGTGAGCTTTTATTCGGAAATGAAATATTTCTGTTAAACTAATTAAAAAGCGATCAGTGTATCAGAAATGTCAAAAATGCCTGAAATTCTCTGTGAAGATTTAATTTTAATTATTTTTATCACAGTCGCGACCATTAATTATTTTAGGAATTTCGGTTAATATATTAGTAAAATTTACCGCAAACTCCAGTTGCACTTTGAGATTAAGTGCAGTAGCATTTACTTCCATGTGTATACAAGTAAATTTTATGAGTCTATTCTTATTCTATGCATACATAGCTTAGATTATGTTCTAAGAAATAGTATTTTGTTGATAAATAATGATAACACTTAAAAAGGCATAAATAATACAACAACATTACTCGATAGCGTTGTATTATGTTATATAAAAATAAAACTTATGTAATATATAAATACAAGATTTTCTGGGTTATGTATGGTTGATGTCGGGTTAGTTTAAATATGTTATTTAAAATCTGAGCATAAATTCAAAAAGAAGGCCACTAGCAATTGATTTTGTCAAATTATACTATACATAACCTTTTTAAAGTGTTTGAAAGTTACCTGCAAGTATGAGAAACGACAGATCTTCCCTCTAAGTCTAGCCTTAAGGTTCCTGTTTCGGAATCTAAAGTTTCACATTCTTAGATAAGTTATACTAAAATATATTAAAACTATGTCTCAACTTATCTAAAAATGGATCAAAATTACTTTTAATTCAAATCACAAATTGGCAAAGTATGGGCAAAAATTTATCCTTGAATGTGTTTACGCATAAATGATTCAGGGATAAAATATTTTAGAAAAAATATAAGAAATAAATTTTTAGAATCAAAATATATATTGATAAAAATATATATATAACGTTATATACGATACCTTTTGGAATATTAAAAGGAAATAATAACAAAAATATTAATCTAGTATATTACAGTATATTATAAATTTTTATTATTAAATTTAATACTTAAATAAAATGGGACATAAAACACTCATTGCTTATAAAAAATTTGCGTAAATGAAAAATAAATCAGATTATAGAACAAAAGTTATTTTATTGATTTATTTATTTTTGTAAAAATTATATTCCACTTAAAAATTTTAGACTAGAATAAAAATTAATGCTGCGTTTAAATATAATTTCTACACATTATATAATTTGTTAAAACTGAAAGTAGTTATACAAAAAATTGTTACGATCATTATAACTGTCGACTATTTATATTAATAAATTTAGGCTAAATTAGGCATAATATATTGTCTGAACAGTTAAACGTTTAAACTTTTTTCTCCTGTTATTCCACTTACAGTATTATTAAAAAGAAAAAAATTGGTTAAATAGCGGTTCGGCAAATATTTTTTACAAAAAAAAAATAAGAATTAATGCCAGATTTTTTGCACAAAATTTATATAAGCATTCAAAATCATTTTTTGGCATAAATTTTTATTTATTTGACTAATATTAATCACTTTAAGTGTTCAAACAATGCGCAAACACCGAAACAACAAAAAATTAACAATACAAGGCTCTTCAGGTATGAGTTAATGGATAATGTATGCGCTCATTGCTAATTAGAGCTTATAATCTTTACCGCAAAGAAATATATATAAAACAATACTTTTTGCGTTCACTCGTTAATTAAATAATTTGTTATTACGATGACCCGTCAAAAAAACTATTCTTAATGTACATAATTAAACGTTTTGTAAACTACAATTAACAGAAAAGCTAAAAAATCAAAAACATCGTAATAATGTGGACAGTAATGCGCTCTATCGTATGCGAAACTTATTAACCAAATTATAAGACACAAATATCACCGAAATGTCTATATAACTTTTTTTTTGCAAACAAATTGCTTACGCAATATTAAAATAATTCTGATGTCAAAATTTGTACATTTGCTGTGTAGATAATTATTACATTTAAATTTTACAAAAATTAAATATCTGTATATATAAAATTAAATTTCCTCTTAAATATGTTTTAAGGCAGCATAAACTTTTTAAAAACTAATATATGTTTCGAAGCTCTTTTTATATAAAAATTATAATAATTATGTAAATAATCGTATTTTTAAAAATATAATTTCTCTGTTTCTCTAATTCCTAATTTTAAAAATATGGAAAATAAAAACAATTTTAATTGTCAATAATGGCATTCAACTTCTCGTTCGATCGCTTTCGAGCAATGCTTTTACCGGTAATCTCTTCGCTACGGAATGTGACCACTTCTTCGTCGTCACTCTCATCATAGTTAACGCCAGCCAACAATTTGGCCAAATCCTTGTCCGGACCGCCAAACATATTCCTCTTATTGAGGCAAAATATTCGTGCGATCACTAACGCCAAACAAAACGCCACAAAGCCTTCGCCAGCGATAGTAAAGTTAACGAACAAAGAATAACTAGAAGGCGGTTCTGTGCGATAATGCGCTAACGTTAACAGCGAACCAAATATATAGAGAATGAATAGTAAACAATATTTTTTGATTCTATCATTGCTTCCGCTGACCATCGATGATAATAATCGCGTCGCGCAGATATACCCGATTAAACTGATTGGAAAATTGGCAAAAAACGTGATCTCCATCTCAGATAATATGTATTTCTTGTAAAGCCATTTCGGTTCAAAATAATCAACAGGTCTCGCGATATTGTCTGCAAATATTGTTAACACAAAACAGTTGTTTATGTTTACCGTATATACAGAACAAACATGTGTTAATCAGACATATTAATGAATAAATACCCGCGTAGTGAATGGCATGAACGAATGCGCTCAACGAGTAAATACCAAACAGTAATGACATAATCACTGATCGCTTCCGTTCTGTCCATAACTTATAGAAGTGTCGCGTAACGCGATATTGTAATAGAAAATATAGCGAAAGTGTGATTAATATAAACACCAATCTTTCGGTGGGCACTGATTGTAACTGTTCATCACTGACGTAATATCGACCGTACTTTGATAACTGATACTTTGCCATTGTTTTTGTTACGCATTTACTGTATACAAACACAACAATCACGTGACAAACGTTGCGTAATCTGTTGAGTGTGTAAACTTCAAATAATAAGCCACGCCTTAATATATTTAAAAACCGAATTTTTCCGCTTAAAATACCATTTAAGAAATTAATGTATTAAAATTAAAGTTATTAATAAAAAACTTAATATTTTTTAAAATTAAGAAACACGATAATTATTTTTAATTATAAGTTTTTATTTTTTTTTTCGTTTGCTCAGAAAATTCTATACATTTACGCATATTATTTGATATTTTCAGTTAAATAAAGTTCTCGTCCTTTGAGACATACAAAACATTCAAACTTTAATTTAGACTTAAATGAGAGATAACTTAATATCAATTCGTATAAGTCATTAACTTTTGATATAATTTGAGTAACTTTAGTATCGCTTAACAATTTTTGCACATTCTTTTCGCCTATTTTCCCATAATTTAAATTTTATTATTTCAAATAAATTAGTTTTTGGATTTAAAATTGAAAATATCTAAAGTATATGACACATTTCCTCTCGATTCGCTTTAATAAAGAAAAGTAACATTTATTGAACAATTAAATTGTTACAATGAAATTATGGTGAAGTGAATACCAGACGCATTGACAATGTTAGCCCGAATAACATTTATGATTATTATTATTTCATGCATTATCATAATAAATTAATTTATCCCATTTTTCTTTCATATTTAACAAATAATAAAGTAATTAAAATTATAGTTACATAAAAATATATACGAAAACAATAAATTTTCTTAATTTTCAGGCAGATTAGCCATCAGTTCAATAGTAGGTATAAAAAATGATTTATATTTTATCCAATTTTTTATTTTCGGTGGTTTTTCCAGTTTTTCGCAGTTTTCGGAACTATCGGAATATTCACCGCACACTATGTTCAACGAATTTCCCGAAAATGAGTCCGTGAAACGATTTACAACTTCTAAGTGAGATTCTGTGCATAATGTATTGGGTTTGACGCCATCGTTATAGCATTGTTTGTGGCTATGATATTCGCTGTAAAACATGTTATTCTTATAAAGATTTAGTTATATTTTTAATTCGATTATTTCGGGAATTATTTTTAATTCGGGAATTAATGAGATAAACCTTTATCTAGTATTTTTACAAATATTTTAAGATGATCTTTCCCTATCATATTGGAGTCTAGTTATATATCGCTAAAAATTTATAGGGAGTAGACTAAGTTATAGCTGAAAATTTAACGATAAACCTAATCAAAGTCCGTCCAACTCAAGTCAGACCTGATAAAGGCCGGCAAATACTGTAGAGACCTAAAAGGCCCAAAAAGTCGTACTCCCATCACAAGCTCAGATAGAGAGCAACCTTTTTAATACAAAAGTTAAAACTTAAGCTGCTTTTAAATGAAGACCTAAGTTAAAAATTGTAAAATTGAAAATTTATTTTTGAAAAATTATGGCTAACCATTATAAGTTAATCAAGAATTTTTAAAGTAAAACCCAGGTTTATTAATTTTTGGAGTTTTCAAATATTTCTTTTATCAAAGAAATATACATACCAACACAACATTGGTATCCACTTAGTATTATCCTCCACTTTAGTGATCGACTGTATGATTTCGACAGTCTTATTGATACAGTTTTGAAAAACAGGTTTCGCACTGTTCACGCATTTCGTCGCCACAATAAACTCTCGGCGTCTTTTACTGTCCTTTCGACACAATTGTCGAATATTTGACTTAATGGTAAACACGTACACTGAAAACACTTGCTTTGATACCGCTTTAGTGCAAGTTTTCACGTAATTTTCCAGCGTTTTAATCATATCTAAACTTTCACTGAAATATTTTAATGTTTTTTTTATTAAAATAGAAAGTTCAAGTTAAAAATAAATGCATTGATTATTTTTGGCACTTACTGGCAATATTTCGGTATATCGTCGTCTATTTCTGGAAAAACTCTGCCCGAATCACCGAATGTCAAAATTTTTGACAGAAGAGCGTCGATTCGTTTATTGCTATTTTTATTGCACGTTATTTTTTGGGCCGAAAACAGCGAACACATCAATAATAGGATGAAAGAACATATCAATAAAAATATCACTTTCTTCATATTTATTTCGCTGATTGTCGGCTACAATAGCAATATTATTCTTAAAAATTCGTCTGTTGACTATACCAAAATCAAACGAAATTTTAAAAATAATGATTAGTAGTTTCGAATTTCTTTTTAAATATAAACGCTATTTAACCCCAATTAAGAAATTGAGTTTATTATTACAAATCAAATTTTCCTGCTATTATATCATCTTATGTTAGACTAAACTTAATTTTCAAAGATTTTAGGTTAAGGGCATATCACAGGCATATATAGTATATATATATAATTATAAATCATCTGTATTTAAATTATAGGTTTTAAATTCATTGTTCACAATAACACAGAAACTAATTATTTATTTTCACATACGATTAGATTTTGTTTTTTTTGGCAATAATATGTGATAATTTGTTATCAAACTTCATTCTGTATAAATTAGTATCTGTATAACATAACATTTGTAATTAGTACGAAATTGACGCAATTCTTGTTATATTAAAAAATTTTCATTACGTTATTATTTAAATTCAACAAATTATAAATGAAATATATCTTACTCTTCTGGAACTGCTGTTTATTTTGAAGTTCCGTCTGCATGTAAATATTTCATTAAAATTTGTTTTGGAAACTCAACCATTTATATTTTTGAATACATTTTAATGATATAGACTTAAAGTATTAAAATGTTTCCATTTAAAACTAAGCTTAAAAGTAAACCCTATTATATAAAACAAAAATCTTAAATTAAAAAATCGATTTAAACATTTACTTACTGTAACTGTAACTCTACCCAACGAATTTCGATTTCAACAATTTTTAAATTAAAGTGATAAAATAAAATTCTTTACCGACTAATATGTATCTAAATTTAAGTCCTAAAGTGCTTATAAATGTAGTTTTTTTCGAAAAAAAATTGTTATCAAAAACCACGCCAAGGATGAAATGCAATTAAATGTTTATCTTAAAATAGAAGAAAAAACATCTATGCCCTAAAGTCATAATTAATGATGGGAGAAAGCTCAATCTCAGGTTATCTAGCTTGAGCTCATTGTAAGCTAAAGACAAATTGTTTGAAAATAAAGCTCATAAGCTCAGTTCCTTAAGCCTCAAGATTTGTAAGCTAAAGCTCAGCTATTTAACCGTTGAGCTGCTTGAACTCGAAAAGTTTATTTATAGCCAGAAAACTATATTAAATGTAGCAAATTTGATCAAAGTATTGCATATTTTAATGAAATATTTTATTATTTGATATATACGTATTTTTAAAAAATCTAACCTAAACACATATTTATATCGAGTTTTATAAGCTCAACTTTAAGGTGAAGCTCATATGTTAAAATTTTATTGAAGCTCAAACTCGATGTTCCAAAATTTTGAGCTTAAGCTCAGCATTAATGTGCTTTCTCCCATCATTAGTCATAATTGAGTTGAAAAATGCAGATTAAAGTAAATAAAAAATTTTAGAAATAAAACAATAGAAGAATTCAATTTTATTGTTGATTCATGAATTAGTTGATACCACTTGACCCTCACTCTATTTGATTGCAAAATTCTTTCATTAATTTTAAAATACTCGTCTTTACTGTTATATAGGAATTTGAGTTTTTGCTTACGACTTAACCTTCGAGTTAATAATCAACAATATTTACTCGAATGTAAAGTGTGTTTTAAGCGAAGGTAAACACATTGTTGATTAAAATTATTCGTTGTGTGTTAAGACTAGAGTTAAAATTAGAGGCAATCGTTTGATTTCGTCAAAAATACCACTTATTACTTATACAGTCACTCCTATGTACAGTAATATTACAATTAAATTTTGTTACCGAATTTCATATAACTTTTGCAGATATTGTTAGTTAATATAAGTAAAATAAGATATATATAAGTAATTACGTAGAATTAGATGACTATTTTTATGTTCTATTTGTTATTAGAGATAAGAGTATAGGAAACGATAGATTCTATTTTATAATATTACAGAAAAAATATTATAGTACTAATTAATTTTGAATAGAGTATTGGAGTTAAAATTCTCAATATATTAAAGGTTTAAGGATTTAGCGATTAATTCTTCATAAATTTTTGCCGATGACACCCATTCTGCACCATTTGATGACTGGCTCTTCTTTTTCCAGTCCATGTGTATTCAGTTTCACCTAAAATTAAAACTAGATATTTAGTCACACGAACACATCGTAAACTTTACGTTCTGAAAGCCAAAGTTTCCATTCATTTCGAACTTTTTTCTTTTTCGATTTTAAACCAATAAACAAACTCTATTTCCATTTCGGGGTATTTTGATTTTTGTTTAAGTTGCTCTTCAGTTCCAACAACACCACGCCTTTTTTGTAATTGTAATTCTCTATCGTCTTTGATTAAAAATTGATATCATAGCCATTAGACCACATCGTAATTTTATACCTTTAATTCTTTTGAAGTCTTCTTCCAAGTCTCAGTCTTGGATTAAACTTCGGGCTCAACAAAATTGTCTGGCATTCAGAGATTTGTTTCCATTGTTTTATTTTAATTTTCGCAAAAATAATAATTTTAATTCAGTTGAATAGGATTTACGCGTAGTGTTGTGACGGTGTTTCATCAACTTATATCCTACCACTAGAACACATCGGATCCATTTTAAACTTTATTTATTAATTTTAATTAAAACAATAACTGAACACTATATAAAAATTGAAATGAACATAAACTTGTTATAATTTTTTTACATAAATAACGTTTTTATATTAATCAATATTTCATTATTTTGTTTTATTGACCTCACTTATACCTCGAAGAATACCGGCACTATCCTTAACCTCACTTTATACTGGCATGCCGTTGTATGTACGGTAATATGGTAATTACATATTGACATATTTTATGGAACATCAATATTAATCAAAATTTTGCTAAATATAAGTAATTCAAAAATAAAACAAATGTGAATATTAAGCGAACATTAAGTATTTCAGGAATATTGGTAAATATAAGAGTAAATGTTACCATAATTTCAATTGTATTTTGTTTTATAATTTACTCTTATATACGCGTTTATGTTCTTTTTTCAAACTTTTTGAGGAAAAACTAATTCAAAGATTTCTTTGGTTGAACACTATTCTGCTAAACATGAGAAACAAATTCCGATTGTTAAGAATATCAGTCTTTAGAGATAGTTTTAAAAAATCAATATATTGTTTTATTTTATTGCAGTGAATTCAATTTGTTATACAAAACAAAGCGTATATTTATGAAGATTATATAAACTTTTTAGTTTAACTTTTTGTACAATTTAATAACGATAATGTTCAAAATTCTGTTCTAATTTCGTATAATATGTTCCATTCCATAAGAAAAAACAATTACGGATTAATCAGTGCTTATGGTCACACATACTTATTTTTGTCTACTTATTCTCCATTTCTAAATCCCATTGAAAACTTATTTAACCAATAGAAACATTTAATTAAATCAGCACAATATCAAAATGAAGATTCGATCTATAATTTAATTAACAGCACATTTAAATGAATAACTGCATCGAACAGATTAAACTACTCTATTAATATGTAAAATATAGGCAGATTTAACAAAAATGAAAAAATCGAAAACTAATTTTATTTGCTATCATTTAATAAAATTAAATTAATAATTATTTTAAAAAACTTTTTTGTAATGCATAAAATCTGTTGTTCGTTATAAAACTTAATGTGAAATCTAAGCTACCGAATTCGAACGTTGAGAGAGAGAGAGAGAGAGAGAGAGATAGGGAAAAAGTTAGGGAAGGCATTAATTTATATTAATTTAATACCAATAATGCATACTCTCGGGGCTCATCCACATATAATATAAAAAGGTTGAGCTTACTTGCATACGATATTTAAGTGTAAATCGAGCTTAAATTTAAATTGAAACTTAATATAAAAATTTACGCACGACATGCTCGCTCGTGCCCTTCACAGAGCTCTAATTTCTTACGCTAATGCTTCGTTAAAATCCAACGCTCAGCACAGAGTGCGATCAGCTGGACGTTTTAGGATCAATGTTAATTTAACCTACAATTTAATTTGGAAGCAATAAGAATAACGCACATTAAATAACACTTAATAAATTAATAATGGCAAAAAGCTCATTTATACTGAACTTGAGCTTAAAGCTTCTTGAAGACAATAATTTAAGCTTTAAGCACAGTTCAGCTCAAGCTTACTTTAAGCTTTTTTTATCATTAATAATATTATAATTAATAAATAAATGCATATATTCATTATAAACGAATAAACAATGTAAAATAATTTTTTTGAAAACTCAATAAGCTTAATACCCTAAACTTATATCTTGATCTTTCTTATGCTCAATTAATGTTGAGCTTGTAGCTTGATATTCAAACTCCTGCACATCGATAATTCGAGCTTTAAGC
The DNA here is from genome assembly GCA_034698025.1 of Phthiracarus crinitus. Taxonomy (NCBI): domain Eukaryota; kingdom Metazoa; phylum Arthropoda; class Arachnida; order Sarcoptiformes; family Phthiracaridae; genus Phthiracarus; species Phthiracarus crinitus. The sequence continues at coordinate 33,603 of JAQGAW010000174.1, forward strand.
TCAGCTCACACTCAGTTCAGCTCAAGCTAGCTTATTAGCAAAAAGCTATCATTAGTAATTATTCTGTTGTTCACATTTACGCTGTATATTAGAATAACATTAGTAGTTTTATTTATTTATCCACTTTTTTAGTTAAAAATCAAAATCTGATCTGATTAAAATTCAAAGATTTCCAGATATAACAAAAGCATAATTTCTTTCTTTGTTAAAATTAGTAAATATAAAAGAAGAATTAGAATTTTTAAATTCAAATAGTTCGTAGGGAACTGTTGGGGATATCATTTAAATTCGTATCAAACAAGCCATAAATTACTGTAAATTTGAATTCTCATAATAATATGAAAGCGCCAAAAAATCAAACAATTATTTCAAAAATTCATCGATTTATTTAATCAATGATAAAAGTAAAGAAAAATAAGTATTTATTTTATAAATATTCCAAATTTAATCGAATCGTTATAACTAATTTAAAACCTCTGTTATTAAAAATAGTATTATTTCTGGTGTTTGTTAATTAAAAATATATTCACGTTTGTGTCAAAAAACTTGTTCGGTTAGTATTTCGTCACGATTTTATTTTCATCGCAATCATAAATTGAAAATATTTAATTTCTTATCGTAATCCGAAGAAGTTTGCTGTTTATCGTCTATTTATATGCGAATGAGTTAATAATATTTTAAAAAATCCAAGTATGATAAAATATTTTAGTTTGATTTTGATAATAATATGCGGACAATATAGCGATGCAGCAAAAATTAAGTGTGCGGTCGCTGAGCTTGAAAAACAATTGGCACCACTATTAGGTGTATTTGGTATGAAAGAAATTAAGTTTCCCGAGAATAAAGCAGAATTATCAGAATCATGCAGGTATTAAGAAAATTTTATTCTACTTTTTCTAAAAAATGTTATCAATCCTTACTTTCGGTTTATTAAAACTCTATTAGTAAACTAATGTTACTTACATATAGAATATTAGTTTATATGTAAGTAAATTTTGATTTGGACTATTTTCTTATTTAATTTATGATTATTTTTTTTATTAAAGCAATATTTCCTCCGATATGGTTCTGTATTAAAATTTAATTTAAAATTATTGTAGTATTAATGTTAAAATTTCGTATTTATTTATTACTGTTATAACAAGTTTTAAGCCGTTATGCGTGCCATTATGGCACCAGACACTGTTTATTGTATAAACTATGCTTACTGTATTCAGTAGTCATTTGCACGAATATATATCTTCAAAGCTACTGGTGCCATAATGGCGCTCATAACGGGCGTAAGCTTGCGTTATATAACGAAAAGAAAATTTAAAATAATGTAAACCGATTGAGTGTGTAAGTGATAAAGTATTAATGGAAAATTTTAGCATATTTTATATTTTAGAATTTTTATGTGACTAGAAATTATACAACAATAATGTTTGCTAGAAAACTATGTAGAAATATTTCATGGCCATTATTATATTTTTAGTTTATTACAGAAATCATAAACTGCTCGGAAGAGTTCAACTATTTTGATGAGGGATTCATGATTTTAAAACTATTAATTCTATTACTAAAAAACTTAGAGTTAGATAAAAATATCAATAGACTTATGTTACCATAATTTTGTCATTAGAATTCAAACGATAGCAGGAAAGATGGCAAAAGAGTACAGTTCACAATGCCTTAGCGATGGCTCGAAAGCAATCATGTCTGTCATTCTATATACCGCTACTCGAATGAATAAACAATATTGCGCTAAACTGCGAAAAACCGCTATAGAGATGGGTCAGTGCGGTAATCGTGGAAAAGATGACACATCTAAGTGTTGGAATCAATTAATCGATGACATGAACGTTATTAAAAATATTACCAATAAAAGGCTTAGAATACCGCTTATTTGCTGGTTTGTATTTTTAATGTTTAATTTTAAATAAAATAAGTTTTAAAACATTAATTTATTAAAATATTTGATAATCGTAGCACTTTTCATAACTGGAAGGCTTGTACTATCGATGCGTATGAAACGATAGGTCCACCGGTGTGTACCGAAAGCGCTATTACATCATTGGACGAACGAATAAGCACCGGTTCTTTTGACGCTTATAATGTGGTTTGCGCTGCTTATAATGACTATTCGGATAAATGCGACAAATTATTGGAAAATATGCCAGAAATAGAAGCCAAATCAGCGCGTTCTTACAGAACACCTTTTGTGCATTTGTTTGAGATTTATGACGATAATTAAGTACAAATTAGAAAAATACAGTACAATTCATTTATTTTTATTCTTATACAGTAATTAAGCGATTATTTTAATTATTTGCTTATAAATAATTCTTTAAATCAACAAGAATTTAGAATGAATTCAATAAATACAGTTTGTGCCATATATTGTTTTCGTTACATTTTTTAAATATTCACGTATTCTTAGATATTTCGTAACTTTTATATAATGCAAACAAAACTGGAAATACGCAGTAATATATAATATATTTAAATTAAAGATAAGTATTTATAGATAGTGTTTTTAATTTCCATAATAAATATATTTCTATGCTTATGGCGACAAAATTTTAACAATTAAATTGTGCTGAAAGTTAACAGAATTTTTGATCGAATCTGAATGCAAATAAGTAAATCTAAATTTGACTTTCGGTAATTGTGTCGCTCTATTGTTGAGCGCAACAAATACATTGTCAGTTAATGCTGGCTGACATCTAAAATAGATTATTCTGATAAATGGACAGTTATTGATAACACAGAAAACTCCGGTATCGGTTATTAAATCGTTTTTTAGTTTAGGACACATTAATTGAAGTTTGCTTAGACTTTTTATTTGCCCCAAAATTTGTAAGCTATTATCGCTTAGCAGTTGTTCAGTGATTACTGTAAAAGTTTTCAATTCAGGAAAGCACTGATTAATGCCATAGAGATGTGCGTCACTTAATTGATTATAATTTAATTTTAAATGATATAAACTTTTAGCGTAAGACAATGACTCGAATGTGCCGAAATTAATTTGATTTTGTTTCAAATCAATTGACAATTTCGTAAGTCTAGAGAAACCGTTAAACAACTCTAACACCGATTTCGTACAATTGAACTGTGCATTCAGAGTTAACTTCAATGAACTCATATCAACGCAATTTTTAGCCATCAATTTTAATGCTGAATGAAGACCGCAGTCATCAGTGATTATAAATGGCACATCAATTTCTAATTCAAATTCAGACAGGTTTCTGTATTTCGACAATTGTTTCGCAACATTTCCGATATTATCGCAATAAACACTAAGTTTCATAACATTGATTTGCTTGTAATAGCGATCAGTAAACAAACCAAACTTCGATACACTTATACTTCCAATTAAATTAAACATAACTGTTGTTAATCGTGAGAAATACATATTATTAGCAATGTTTAAGGAGAGGTGTCTTTCATAAAGTGACACAATATTAGGACAATAGGTTAAGAATTGGTATAAAATTTCCGGATTGTCGTCCACTTCGTCGCTAATATTAAACTGAACGCAATTAAAACCGGAAAACTCGATTCGTTCCAAACGATTGCCACTCATTTCTCCAAATTTCATCAAACTTTCTTCGCTTATAAATGATCGATACTGAACTTTAAGCGAAATGTGTTTGAGTTTTGGACAATTTCGTGCCACAATATAAAGCATGTCATCGAAGTAGTAACTACTTTTGAATTTCTCGAGGTTTACGCACTTTGAGAGCGCTTTGTTTAAATAATTATTGAAGTGATTGAAATCCTGATCGCGTTTCAGTAAATTAATCGAATTTTTGCCGTCAGTGTGTTCAATACGAAGCTCTTTTTGACGGATATATATACATCTCTTCCATTGATTCGATAAGCACTCAAACATCACTTTCTGTTCGAACGACAAGTACGACAAAAGCGATTCACATAAATCATCGCCGAATCGATCAAAACTATTTCTCTCGAAATACATCGTACGTTTCGGTCATGTAATTAAAAATTCAGATTATTATGGAACGAATTTTCTTAATAGTTTTTATTAAAAATATTGTTTGAGACAACAAACAAATACAAATGTATATTACTTTTATTATTTTGCAAAATATACCTCTGTCTGCACTGAACTTAACGCTAGTTTTACTTTTACATTATTTAGACGTCAGTGAAATTGACATAAAAATAAAGCTGACGCGTGAGTAATCGAAATTTCGAAATGTTTGCTTAAACGCAGTCGGCATTCAATTAATGCTAACAAACAACTACCGTTAACTAATGTAAACTTTACTGCAAGCGTTCAGTAATGATGGGTTTATATTTAGTATTATGTGAAAAATTTAAAGCACAAACTGTGCCAATACTGTACCGTACAATAAACAAATTTTTAAATAATACTGAATAAATACTATTACTTTATTTGAAAAATGTCATTAAAAACATAACACCGGTTTCCATGGGGTATATCTTATTTAATATTTTTATCTAACTTTTCAGTGAAATGACTCACACTTATCGTTCGTTATTCTGTGGGATCCTATTGATTATAATTCCTTTTAATTGAATTACTTTCTAGAAAGAGGATCAGCTCTTGAGATTAAGAAATCTAAATATATTTTCACTTAAAGTATTTTAATGGAAATAAATTAATAAAAATTAAGTATAATTGAAATTGTGAGTAAAATGTAAATAACAATTATTTTAGTGATTAATATTAATCAAATATTGAATATATACCGTATTTCATGATCTGTTTGTTAAGAAGAAACTTTCTATAAATAATTTATTCGCATAATTAGTTCTAAATTATTGTTAATTAAAATTTTAAAACTTTTTAGAAATCGTTAGAATCTTACATAAATGTTTTAGAGTTTAAACATATTTATATAATGTAATATTTATAAATTTAAATAAAGATTGATTTATACAAAATATAGTCGTTATGTTAACTTCATTTAACTAACAATCATTTTCGAATATAACTGATTAACTAATGATTGGCATTATCAACGATTTATTAATAATATAAAATAAGTCAATGAATTTAATTACAATATTAAATTATCAAATCAGACTTCAAAATGAATGAAATAATTGACTAAGTCCTAGAAAGTCAATACGTTTAGGTTTGAGGTATTAAATTATTAGCAAAAACTTTTAATTTTCATTTATAGTTTAATCTAATAGGTGTCGTTTATACATAAAAGTTGAGTTGATTTTGACGCCACTTAAGTGCTTGTTAACTACAAAACTGTAAGGATTATGTGGTTACTGTAAACACTCCTTTGGCGTCAATATCTTCTAATCTGAAGCATATTAAGATATTATTATAGGAAACGTCGAAATTGTCATTCATATAATTGATAAAAAATAATTGCGTAACTAATATATACTTTTAACCTTTTTCTTACTTAACTATAATCTCTTTTCAAATAAATGGAAAAATTATCTTTACGTTTCACTGAGTAATGATATGAACACAAAAATTTTTTCATTACTGAAAGCTAACTTAAGACTACTTATAATTTTTTATACTCACAACAATTAGAAAACCAATTCAATAAGACATTAAATAAAATTTATTACACTAATAAAACTAAAGTATGAATGTTTTCATTTGACATTAATTTTAATAATTAATTCGTTTAGCTTTACATTTAATTATTACTGCAATAATTGTTATATTCT
>JAQGAW010000175.1:0-39186 GCA_034698025.1 Phthiracarus crinitus
GGTTAGCTCTAAAAATTTTAAAACCCGACCCGACCCGAACCCGAGAGGATGGAACCCGACCCGACCCGAACCCGACAAATTTGTCGGGTACCCGACCCGAACCCGACATTTCGGGTACCCGATTACAAGTCTAGTCCAAATCCTACGGTTTTTTATATGATATTATTTTCACATCATATTTTTATATGTGTCGCTAATTTATAATAAAAACATTGTAATCAAATGTTCATATGAAATTTTAAATAAAAAAATTAAATGTCTTGATTAATATATTATTTAATAAAAATATAATATGACAAATAAATAAACGGTAATATTATTAGCCGAAAGGTTGTTCCAAACTCGCAAATAACCACATTTCAATTTTTATCTCACATCCAAATAGAAAAGTTTCAATTAATTAGAATAACTTATTTAAATAAAAACAAAAAAGTTTAAATGAATTTTAAAAAACTAAAACATATGATTTCATTAACTTTATCCTGATTTAAATAAAACTTTTTATCTGTTTGGAACAAACTAACAATAATTAAATTAGCTTCACATGAAGGATTAAATGCAACGGACTTAAAATATAAAACAAAATAGTTTCAAACAACATTTATAAAGTTCGCACGTAAACTCTAGTGGGAGTAAATATTCACAAAAGTGTTGATAATATTAAAGATAAATACTCTACACTTATTTGATTCGTATAGTTAGTTGTTTTCAGTTTTGAAATATCCTATTTTAATGATCATTCGAATGTCAATTCGAAAATATGCTGTTTTTCAGTATAAACTAGGAATATATGGGTAAAATTATTATTGAAGCACACTGTCTGTACCTTAAGCTAGAATTCATCATTTTCTACTTCTGTTTTATTTTTATTTATTATTTTAAGCAATAAGTTACATATTTACGATAATAAGTAAACGAAACATTAATAGAATGAAAGGTTAGAATGAACGTAAAAATTGATTCCTTTTGAGATATTACTTAATTATTACATAAATTAATAATCGTTCGTTTAATGTTTTAACGAATTGAATAAAAAGACTATATAGGGAGTATTATTTTTTAAAATAAAATCAATATTTAAGTGCGATATTTTTTAACTTTAAAATTATTTACTTCCTTGCAAATTTATTTTTTAATTTTACTTTTATAAATTTAAAATAATCTATCTTGAATTAAAATTGAATCAATAGTAAGTAAAGTTTCAGCCGGTTTCTAAATTCTCGACCTCACCAAACCGCCAAAATCTGTTATTAATTTTAGATTTAAAACCGCAGTTTAAACCGAAAAATATTTTAATTGTTTAATAAAACGATGATTAAACTCATTTATATTACTAAAATGACTTTCATTCTGTCTAATTATTTTATCTTTAACAGCATTTAAATAAAGTTTAATTTCTAATTTAATAAATTATTTATTATAGTTAGAAAGTTGAAAATGTAAAAGTTACTAGTTTTACATTTGACGCATACATTTTTAAAAAAATTTTGGATTCTATTCATTATGTTTATTTTCTGGTAATTTCCTGATGATTTAGTTGTTAAATATCTATGAAAAATTTAATTGCAGTTTTGCAGTTTAACCGCGGTTTTTTTAAATATTTTTTCAATCCGCCAAAAATTGCAAAAACATATAAAATACGAACCGCAACCGCACCGCAAATACAAACTTCGGTTTTAACCGCGGTTTAACCGCACCTTCGGATGCTTTAATATTAAGATTACTAGTTTAAAATAAATTTTTTATTGTTTTCTGTTTTTTTTGCTTACAGGACTGCCATTTTTAATAATCACAGTTTGGGCGATCACTATGTCTCAAAAGTTGTCCACTTCTTGTTGGGCTGGTTATGGTGATTCAATTTATGTATGGATTCTCACTGGTCCTATGATTACTGCATTATTGGTATAACTTTTTGATGATCACTATAAAATTTTTAAACTGAAATATACAGTAGGGTATCTAATTTTTATTTTGATAAATTTTTAAATCAGCCAATTATATTGGTGATTATTTATTTTTTATTCTTATATGATAGCAAATATTATTTCGCTTTCAAATTTAATTAACTTCTTAACTTTTGTTATTAATTAAATTCTAACGAAAACAACTTGGTTATAATATTAATATTTAATATTTGAAAATTTTTTGTTTTTTAAATAACAAAAATGCAGATTAAACTAAATCTTTTGTGAAGTTTTTCAGTTGATTATAATTATAGTTTAATAAAACTCTTTACTTAATTTAAGTGTACATTTTTAAAAAAATATTATAACTGTTATTAATATTAATAATAAATTTGTTGTTTCTTGTATTTTAATAGGTTAACTGTATATTTCTCATCAATATAATACGGATTTTAGTAACAAAATTACGATTAACAATATCGGTTGAAATGGAGCAGATTAGGTATTTATAGAATTGAATTCAAATAATCCGTTAAAAGTTAACACATATTACGTTTAATTGTTTAAAACCCATTTAGAAAAGCGATTAAAGCGACAGCATTGCTATTTCCGCTTTTGGGTAAATATAATCCTGTTATTTCTTACTAAATTATTGATTTTTTTATTACATATTTATTGTACGTTTGACACGCTTTATTTTTAGGCATATCGCATCTACTTTTCTGCGTGAATCCTGGGGATAATGGCCAACTAGAAGATGCTTATATGATTACCAATGCATTACTGCAATCCTCTCAGGTATTTGCGCGCACTTCTCATTCTACGAACTACGACTAAATTTGCACAAATAATTTTATCTAATAATTTTAGTTCTTAAGCAAATTGATAGCCTTATAGCGGTAGTGCATAGCTGTATAAAAACTTTATTTTTTTCTTTGCTATTGTATTTCGCTATAAAAATTTTTCTTTTTTTTGCGTCTGGATTGTGTTAGCTTTTATACGCAATAACGCGTCTAAAATACATTTAGCTCTTCTGTGATGCAGATTTGAAATATTGTTCGCAGTTTTTATGCTCTCTAACAGTAAATGTTTTATTATATTTCCAGCGAACATACACTGTTTTGCTATGCGTATATTGTTTTTATTTTTGTATGCCATTAAATCGAAAATAATTTTATCGCAAAAAAATTTAATATAACTTTTGTTAGCATTAATAAAATCGATATTAATTTATATAATTAATTTTATATTTTATAAATTTTTATGCTTAGTTTTAAGAAAAACGAGACGAATATTTTGATACAACTAAATCTTTATTACTGGTATAAATTTTTAATAAACATCTAATTTTTTTATTCGAAACATCAGCAAAGAAAGACGCAATACTGTAAGACAATAATAGCGTTAATTTAGTTGCGTACTACTCTTAGCGCTTCAAATAATGCTTTATTGCGGAATGTGTACGCGACAAGTACTGTACAACTTGTTTAACACATCAAAATTAAGTGATAACGTAACGCATCACGTATTTGTTCCGCTAATTCGTAACTGATTAATAAATTATAAATTAAACATGAGAGCGTACTTTTTATATTGTAATGTAAATTCAGTCTATTTATTTTTGAATATCTAACAAAAGAAATTTTTGAAAAATTTGTGATAATATTTTGATAGTACGATATGAAAAATAATAATAATACGCACAGTAATTGATATTCAGTTACGGTTTAACGAACTTTTTTCGAATTTAATGCTCGTAAATCTTCAGCGCTACTCTTTGTATAACAAAGCCGTTTCCCTTCGAGAGTATCTTAAACTTTCATCTGTTCTCTATTGCACAATATTTCAAAACATAAATAATTGATATGTTTGTTTGCTTTTTAATAAGAACTTTAGTACAGTATAGAAAATATAGTTGCGATTTCGTAATAATTTTTGTTACAAGCTATCGGTTTTCCGAACAAAAACAAAGTTTTATTTTCACAACAAAAATCGATTGTAATTTATATTTTAAATTATCGAACGTCAAAAATCTTTGGCAGTTTTTTATTTGTTGTTTGCCTTCTGTTTATATTTTAGGGTATATTTGTGTCGATTCTATACTGTTTCCTGAACAGCGAAGTGCAGACAGTGCTGCGAAACGCATACTTGCGAGCGTCAGTGCGAAGAGGAGCTGGCGGTTCCAAAAACAAATTTGGGTTTTTTGGGCGCAACTCAAGTAATAGACGTTCGCAGAGATTTCTTTCACAAACTTCAGCTTCTTTTGTGTCGCACTGGGAAGTAGGTCCGAACACTAAGACAAATGATGGCGATATCGAGTTGGTTGAAGTTAATTCATGCGTGGATAGCGCTAAGAACGCCAAAGCGAGTAAAGTGCCCGATAGAAAGTGCCTATTGTTTTGCAAACCTGGCAAGAAAGTTATGCTTTTCAAAGAACCGTTGACTGTGTTGTGCGAAAATGGTGGCAATAAATCAAATAACGCGCAATAGACATCTCGCAGACGCTATTGATTTTGATTAATCGCTTAAACATTGTTGAATGTGAATTGCGATCAATTAATTGTGTGACAATTATCTCGCGATGTGAGCTCACGTCCGACCAATCGAATCGATCGTCTCATTACTTGATTACTGATGTTTTCAGTTTTCTAATAGACTAGAACTTTTTGGTTATTTAAATAGTAGCTAAAAGTTTTTAATTAAATTATTTTATACCAAACAAACACAAAAGTAAGTTATTAATGCTTGAATTGTTGTGTCTATTGTTGCATTTAAAAATGTTTTTCTTTCTATTTTCTTTTCCAGAATAAATTTATTATTGTCGTAATTTTTTAGTTTAACGCATTTGACAATATTGGATGTGATAACTAAACATTAACCACGATTTATTGAAACTGGGTTTCAGCCGTTTTAAAAAATAAATTATTTTAATAATGTAATGTAGAATACGTTCCAGAGTGTCATTGAATAATGTAATGATTTATATAACTTTTATTTTGTATAAAATACAATGAAAACACAGTTTTTTTTATTAGATATTAGAGAAATAATATTTTCAATTTTCTATAAATATGAGTCGCGTTTAAATGTTTTGAATCACGAAATAAAATGATTTACTAATGTACTATTTTTTGGTTTAGAGATTTTGTAAACTTTAAAATGAAGTTATCTGTTTTTTGTGCTTACAATTTAGATTTTCTAAGCAAATGTATACAAATCAAACCAAAACTTGAATAAAAATGAGAGTCGTTTGCAAATTGTGTGGCAATAAAATAAATTGACAATAATGTCAAGTGTTTTGCTTAGATATCATTCTATAAACGATCGCATGGGTCTATGGACCGAATAAATTGTTGCTTTACTGTTACTGTAATGTTATTGGCGTGAAAGATGTCATTTACGCATATGTATGGACAAACATAAAGATCGGAATATTATTCTACTTTTAATACTAGAGCAGCACAAATGTTTTAATTAGGAATTATCGAAAATTTGATTAAACAAATATATTTGGGAAAATAAAATTGAAATTTCGTATTTCGAAAGTGTTGATTTAAATTAGTAAAGCTTTTATTTTACAGTAAATTGAATACATTTACCAAAACACATCGAAAGCAATATTTATTGAAAATTTTATTACACTAATGTTAATGGAATTAAGAAAATAGTATTGTATTTACCGTTAGTGGAGTGTTTATCAAATTTTAGTTTCTGTTAGTGCTTTTATATCAGATTTTCAAAATATTTTCATTATTAAAATTTAAAAATTAAAAAAAATCTTTATATATATATATATATATATATAGTAATATAATAATAGACAAATTCAGAAAATTCTAATGTTATACCACTCATACTATAAAATTCGTTTATGATTTAAACTGAGTTTTAAATATATTATACTGTATTAATATTAGTGGAATTGAAAAAAGTTTTGTTAGTGGAACGTTAAGAGCTAGTAGAATGTTAGTAGATTTTGAATTTTCGAATATTTTCAATCATTAGTAATCAATACCCAAAGCCATAGTTACCCAGAGGGGGGTACTTGCCCTGGGTTGACCCCCCTAGAATGTTGGAAAGTTGACCCCCACCCAAAATTTGGAAAAATTTTAGGACGAGAAAAATTTGAAAATTTTGAAAATTATTTTGTCAAATGTAAAAAAATTGTGCATCAAAACCGATGAGTTATTGTGACCCCTTTAAATTTTGGCTAAAAATCGTAAAATCGTCTAAATCCGTCGAGCTTTGCGAGGGGTGTGATTTGTTGAGAAAAAAGGCCAAAAAAATTGTCGTTCAAATCAGATGAGTTTTGACCCCCCTCTAAAAAGTTGAGATTTCCTGGATCTGACCCCCACTAGAGCTTTCGAGTCTGGGTAACTATGCCCAAAGCGATTACAAATGACATAAAACTAAAACCAATAACGATAATAAATTCGTTGTCCATTCATAACTAATTCAAATAATTAATGATTTTGATTAACAATCACTAATGTTATCGTATACACATTCAACGCAATTATCCATCGCATACAAATAAAATCGTGGTTTAATTCCAATTAATTTCTACCATTTGAATTAAATTTTGAAATTATTTATTTATCGTGTTTTACTTTTCCCTTTCTATTTAATGTTATGTAATTAGACTTTCGTTACTCTAATCACTATTATAGTGATAGAGTTATAACATTAATTGTATTAAATGGGAAAACTTCGCGCTTTAATCACCAATTACTGGCATAAAATACACGAATTTGTAAAATTTAATATAAATGTTTGCTTATATGGTTAAGTAACTTAATAACTCCATATTTACTTTATTTGATTACAAATTAAAACGTAAAGATTTATTTTAATTGCTTTCAAACTTTTATCGATCAAACAAACTGCAAACGGGAAATGTTTACAAGAAAAGCGTATAACTAAATGCACGAGAATTAAAACAAAAACGCACGCATTACGGATTGAAATCTACTTTTACTTTTTATTTTGGGTAAACTTTTAAATTAAACAAAGATAAGCGAAAAACAACAAAAAATATGTGGTTCACTAAAAGCTATTATGATTACGTCGTGTCGCGAGTTTACTAATTGGAAATCAAGGCCAACAACTGAATGAATGATATAGTTTTTAGTTTACTACGATTTGGTCCGTTTTAAGCACATAAGTAACCACTGATATCATAGTATGTTTAATGCGATAAAACGTACAATTAATGCTTTTGGCTAACATTTTGGTTTTACAGTGTTTGCGTAATTTGCAGTTAAAACCATTGATTGAAATCTAATTTAAATGAATTAATTGAAAATGTAATTGTAATTGCAATCAATTATTATTGTTTTATTTTGTGCCAAAACGTTTACATCAAATTAATGCGTGATTTGCTCATCAAAACACATTATTTTGAAATGCGATTTATCGGACAGTAAATATTTGATATTAATTTCGTAATCAATTAAATTTATATCAAAATTTGTGGAAAACTATTGAATTAAAAAGGAAAATGAGAAGTCGAAGCAATTCTGGCGTAAGACTCGATTATTATCAGCGAATCGTTTACCGAACAATTCTCGATCATCAGGTAATTATTTATGAAAACAACGATTTGAATGATAATGAATTGGTTTGCAAACTAATAATCTGTTTGACGTTCAGAATCCGGTGACAGGTCTGCTGCCAACCAGTCATTACCAAAATGAGCGCAATGGAGAGCACGCGTGGGTCAGAGATAATCTCTACTCAATACTATCGGTTTGGGCGCTATCGATGGCGTTCAAGAAGAATACAGACTTGGATGAGGACAGGGCTAAGACGTATGAGTTGGAGCAGAGTTGCGTTAAACTGATGAGAGGACTGCTAATGGCTATGATTAGGCAGAAGGAAAAGGTGGAGGCGTTTAAGGAGACGCAGTCCACCAGCGATTGCCTTCACGCCAAATACTCGTCGTCCACAATGTTGACTGTTGTGGGCGATCACGAGTGGGGACACTTGCAACTCGACGCCACTTCCCTATTCTTACTTATTTTAGCTCAAATGACTGCTTCCGGTTTGCAAATCATCTTCACTTTAGACGAAGTGGCTTTCATCCAGAATCTTATATTTTACATCGAATCTGCTTATTGTATACCCGATTACGGTATATGGGAAAGAGGAGACAAAACCAATCACGGCTTGCCTGAGCTTAACGCCAGCTCTATTGGTATGGCTAAGGCAGCGCTCGAAGCCATGAATGAGTTGGATCTGTTTGGAGGTCGCGGTGGTCTCTCATCGGTTGTTCACGTGTTGGCCGATGAGGCGCAGAAATGCCACGTGAGTTCTACATTAAGCTCTAAAAAATTAATGCATTTCATATTTTATTGTTAACTTATATCATTTAATTGCAGGCAGTTTTACAATCAATGCTTCCTCGAGAGTCAAACTCTAAAGAAGTTGACGCCGCACTTCTCTCAATAATCAGTTATCCCGCGTTTGCTCTCGAAGACACCGAACTCATTAAACAGACGCGAAATGTAATTAAGCAAAAATTGCAGGGAAGGTATGGATGCAAAAGGTTTTTGAGAGACGGATTCAGAACAGCCAAAGAGGATCCAACGCGTCTATACTATGAACCATCAGAGTTAAAGGTTTTTGAACATATTGAGTGCGAATGGCCGTTATTTTTCTGTTATCTCATTCTCGACGGGCTTTTTAATGACAATAGAGAAGCGGTAAAAAATATATTAATTATTTTATCGCGAGTAATTCCTATGAAAATCGTTTCAGGTCGTGGAATATTCGGAAGCTTTGGAAAAATTACTCGTAAAAACGGAAGATGGATTGAAATTAGTGCCTGAGATGTATGCAGTTCCTGGACATCTTGTCGAACAAGAATATAAGACACCGCACAGTCAAGAGAGACAACCGATTGGATCGTGTCCTTTCATGTGGGCTCAATCGCTTTATATTGTCGGACGACTACTTCAAGAAGGCTTTATAGCTCCCGGAGAACTCGATCCGCTTAACCGGAGGCTCGGAGCGGAAAAGAAACCTGATGTAGTGGTTCAGGGTATTATTAAATCAAATTTAATATTGCATATAAAATTTTATTAATGCGTACATTTACAGTTGTGATGCTCGCCGAGGATAGTAAAGTGCAGGAAAAACTTCTTAACCATGACATTCACATTCAAACAGTAGCAGAAGTGGCTCCAATCGAAGTACAACCCGCAAGACTTTTAAGCCATTTATACGCTTATTTGGGTTATAATAAAAAACTATCGCTTTCTGGCCGACAATCTCGCGAAGTTGGACTTTTGAGTACAAGCAAATTATACACATTACAGGACAAAATATTCGCATTTACTCCTCAGGTATTGTGATTTTGTTAACTCATTTTTCGTATTTTTTCTTTAGTTACACGTATATGTATATGTGTTTAAATAGTTCGTCGACGAACATCGGTATTACATTGCTTCAGATGTTAATCTTTTATTGGATACTTTTAAAGCAGAAATTGCTTTTTTGAGAGTAAACTGGAAAATGCTTGGACGACCGCTAACTGTTATCCCTTTGAGTCCAAGAATTATTGGAGGTAGTGTTTACTGTACAGTATTAGTGTGTCCATTCATACCAGAAAGTTCCCATTAAACAAAAACTTAAGCAATGAAATGAAATGAAATCAATCGTATTTGGTTTATATTTTTTTATTATTTTTTGCGTTTGGTTTTTTAGCTTATTCTCGTTTATTTATTTATTTATGAGCTTTTACTTGCCGTATTTTGAAAGTATACAAAATCCTATTGTATGAACTCAATTATAGATTAAAATGTTGAGAATTTGGTAATTTTCTTCTTTTGTTGAAACTTAAAATCTTCGAAACAATTCGTGGCACTATTGTTGCATAAATAAGCCTTAAAAGCAGAAATAAATTCGAATTTGTGTGGTTTATTTTTTCGTGATAATTTTTAAAATTTAAATTAATTTTTCGCTTTTTTGCCGAAATTAATGCTTTGTTTTAATGAATTTTCATTTTGTTTCGCAATTAACCAAATGCGTGGCGATTGTGTGGCCATTAGAATCTCGATCGTTGGGACTTTTATATAGTGAATGATGTTAATCTGTTGGCCAGTAATTTCGGCCACGCTGTTCATATGCTTAAGGGTAATTGGCGAGAGTTGGGGCGCCCGACCCTTACCATAATCCTATATCATCATTACTTAGGTATTCGTTATTTACATTATATTATTACTTAATTTTTTATTCATCGTCTAAAAATATCATAGAAAATGACAGAATTCCAGTGTCTATGATATCTACGATAAAGAAATTAAAGAGCGGTTATTTAAATGGAACTCGAGTTGTTTTGGGCTCATTAGACGAGTTCTTAAGCACGTCTTGCATTACTAGCTTAAGCTTTCTCGGTAATACCGAGGAAGGAGATCCAGACGGACTCAGCTCTAATGTCAAAGAATTTCTGGAACGCGAACTTCACAAACCATTTGTGCGAAAAGTATCGCGTCAATCATCGGCCAAAAGAAAGATCAGTATCAGATCGCGAAAGACGGGTGTGGCTGGGATTATAAAAAGAACGCGTTCCATACAAGTGGATCAATACGATCCAGGTTTTCATTTTTATTTTAACGTTAATTCTGTTTTCGATTCGTTTATTTTGTTGTTTTAATTTTTTCCTTATTTGCGTTTTCGTTGATTGTTTAAATTCAGACGTGACGTTATTAAGAGCTGATTATGCTCAAAATAAAGGATTTTCAAATTTAAATACAGTAGGCATGACTTCTAAAACCTCTTCCGGTCATTCTTCCTCGCCTTCATCACCGGTTCCGCCACTTTCGCCGGTCAATACAAATATGGACACAGACGAAGTCGATAATGTCGGATATAACAGACCTGATATTCCTAAAAGCGCGGAGAAACGACTTCGCGCGATGTCTGATCTTAATATTTCCAATGATCTTAAAGATGAGGATCTTATTAGTATGTATAAAGAGGCTGAATCTCTCGAAGAACAAGGAGATATACTTCATTATCTCGTCTACAATAAGTAATTATAAATTTTAGCATTAATTTGTGCATTGTATTACTAGTCTTATTTATTGGTTTATTTTCTTATGTTTGTACGCTTATATAAGTTTTACCGTATATCGATATTTTCTATTTCTATAAAGGGGTTTATCGTGGGATACAGGCTTAGGAACAATTACTCAAGTTGTGACTGTACGTGATCTGTTGAAAGAGCTTTACGAAAAGGCGTGTAACGAACGTAAGTGGAGTTTAGTTCGACACAGCGCTGGAATGCTTGGAAAACGTGTAGAAGATCTTTCTAAATCAGTTGCAGATTTAATAGTTCGTCAAAAGCAAATAACGGTAGGAATGCCACCGCATTACGAACAAGCAATTATCAGACCATTGCCTGCGAAAGAATTGCGCCAAATCATCGATCAAACGCATGGCGGAGATCAGAGCACTGCGATGTTGACTCAAGAGTTGCTCATATACTTAGCGATGTTTATTCGAACGGAACCACAATTATTTCACGAAATGCTCAGACTTCGTGTCGGTTTAATTATTCAAGTGATGGCATCAGAGTTGGGTCGAGCACTCAAATGCGATGGCGATGAAGCCAGCGATCATTTACTTAATTTAAGTCCTTATGAAATGAAAACGCTTTTGCATAACATATTAAGCGGAAAGGAGTTTACCGTTAAAAGCGGTAATAATTTTTGTTATTTAGTTAAATGATTTATTTAATTTTAAAATGTTTGATATTAGCGAGAAGTGGTCGCGTTTCGATAATGAACGATAGATTAATTAGTAGAAAAAGTTTTGTTGACAGCATAAACAGTCGCGAACCGAGTATTAGCGATGAATTCGGTTTCGATACCGATAGACAGGGACAATGGCTAAGAAGGAGACGATTGGATGGCGCACTCAATAGAGTGCCGCGAGGTTTTTATTCTGGACTGTGGTCTGTGCTTGAAAGGGTTAGTTAATTAAATTAACTATAATACAACAATGTTGATATTAATCTTATTATAGTGTCAGGGAATTGCGATTCAGGGTCGCATACTTATGCAACAGTTGACTCGCGAAATGACTGCCGGAGAGTTAAAGTTTGCATTACAGGCCGAACAAGTTCTCAATTGCGTTCCTCAGCCTGAATATCGCCAATTAATGGTCGAAGCTTTAATGGTATTGACTCTTCTCGTTGAGCAAGAATCTGTTAAAACATTGGGCGGTGTTTTAAATATCGAACAATTAGTGCATAAAGCGAATAAAATATTTCTTGAGGATCAGGTTTGTATGTTTGTTTATTGTTTCATAATTGTCAACTAAAAACGAATTTGCAAAATGCAGGCTAAATGTGACGGCGACGCAACACTTTGCTGCGCGTGTAACGACAATCAACGTATGCTGGTATGCGGTGGTGCGGCGAATATATGTCAACACTTCTACGATAGCGCTCCATCCGGTAATTACGGTACTATGACTTACCTGATCCGCGCTGTCGCCCAAAGCTTGGACATTATTCCGCGCTCAAACACCGATTGTGCCGTTAGTTAAATTGTTTATGGTTACAAATTGTTATTTTTCGCCATATATTTTGTTTTCTAGTCTGTAAAGAAAATAATTATTTACTTAAATTATGTGTAACATAATTTTTTAATTCGTCCAACAATTTGTTTTAATGAAATTTACAAAAACCTTTTTTGTTCAAATTATTGAAATGTTAATTCTTTTAAAACTTATTTATAAATATGTACCGAATATATCGTATATCATTATAAACGTGTAAATTTAAATAATATAAACATTTATTAATTACTTTTGCTTATTATAATAAACAGTTGCGTTAAACTTCCAATAAAAATTAAATATTTAAGATTCAGTTTTATTTTAATAGATAAAGTGTTCAATGCTTCCTTGATTTTTAGTGATTCGAACGCATTTTGGTCTTGAATTAAACAAAAAATCAGTGATGAACCGAGATTTCGGTGTAAAGCGATTTCTTTGCGCTGCAATTTTTGCGTTTGACAAAAATGTTATAATTATTTGATTCGTTGTAATGCTTTGTTTTTTATTAACTTTATATAGAATAATATATAAATGTTTAAATTATTAAATAATAAAATCATTAAGAATAAATCATACATCGTTTTTTATAAGTAAAACATATTTAATAGATAAAATGTTCAATGTATCTAACGTTAAATGTGATTTGATAAATCGTGATATAAAAATAGAAATCGATATTCAGTTTATACGGTATACTGTTTTGAAGTTACTATTTTGTCAATTGATGATTAGAGAGTCAGTCACGTATGAATATTGAAAATGCCATATAATGACTATTTTGATAATTTACTATACTATACGATAGCAATTAAGTAATTAAATAACTCGAAAAATATTGCGCTGAATAAAAATAATAAATAAATTTGACTTATTATGGAAAACATGAAAACAAAAAAAGTTTGTTGAAAATAATACATCAGTAATACTGTATAAAGGTTTGAAATTTT
The DNA here is from genome assembly GCA_034698025.1 of Phthiracarus crinitus. Lineage (NCBI taxonomy): Eukaryota > Metazoa > Arthropoda > Arachnida > Sarcoptiformes > Phthiracaridae > Phthiracarus > Phthiracarus crinitus. The sequence goes on from JAQGAW010000175.1 coordinate 13,418, forward strand.
TAAAGTTAAAAAAATATGTTTATTATATTGGGTTCTCACTCCAAATCAGTATTAAATTAGACTCTATAATACCTTTACTCACACGTGTCAGAATCACTATATTTAACTCTTAAGTTTATTCCAAATAATTGCTGCTGCATTTTTAAATAGTGCTAAAACTCTAAAGATAATCAACATATTTACGTTTTAATCTTACTCAACAAAATCCTTTTTTCGAAAAAGTTTTAACATGAGATGTGATGCAAATATAGAATTTACATATAAGTTAGCTATAAGTTGGTAATATAATAACTAATATATTGTTAAAATAATGTCATAACTTAGAATATGATTTTCCTAGAAATTCTCACATATTTTTTCTTTGATCATATAATGAAGATTAATCTGTAAACTTCTATGCAAAGAATTAATTAAAATTTGATTTTTCCTAGATTTAGCATTTTATAGAAATAATTCCGGATATACGCAAATATTCAAAAATCTTCCCATTTTTCCTATATTTAGCAACAAATTTGAAACAAATTGAACAAAATCTTACCATTAGTCTTTAAAATCAATATAAGCAGAATAATACTATAAACTAAATAAATAGTAACTTATTTTTCTAAATCTGTTTAAACCTACTTAACCTGTGTATGGCATGAATCGAAGCTTCGATATCCTTAATCAACTCAGTGTTAAAAATTTAAACTATTGGTAAAACTAAACTATAGGAATTTGTAAAATAATCAATAAAAAAAGCTTCCAAATGAAAACAGATACGATAATAATATTTAAAGAGTTGATCAATTGTTCACTCTATTGTATTAATACGGTTGAAAGCGTAAACAGCAATGTGTGTAAATTATCTCTCGGGAGAGGTTCACGTTATCTATAGTTTGCTGGTCACGTACCCCACAAAAAATGTTTCCATGCCAACTTTTTTAGGGTTACTCCGCCTATTAATTTGAGTGTCCACACAAATTTTAAACACATCACCAAAATATGCTTTAACGGTTAATAATAATAATAATAATATTTTGTCGATTATAGTGTTTTTGTGTTTTGATACGCAGCTAAATTTACGAGTGCATAACCACATTAGAGATTAAATTTAGTGAAAGCTAATGAAAATTATTAAATCCTAAGAAATAGTTTTAAAAAGATGCCGCCCGTCAGTGTGAATGATGAACAAAACTCTGATCATAAAAATGAAACCGATACTACTAGTAGTGCTACTAATAACGAAACAACTAATAGCGAATCGAGCGTTAATACGGAAAAAGATAGTGATATTTTAACGGAAAATAAAGATAAGGATAAAGATTTAATTAAGAAAATCGACGAAGGCTTTGTAAGTGATGGCAGTGAAAAGAAAGTGACTAAAAGTGATAATAAACCGCATCAAAAACAGGATAAAAAGTCAACGAACGATAATAAAACAGAAAAAGAAAACGATGAGAACAATAATAAAAAACCAGTGTTTCAGACTGTATACGACAACATACCTGAATCAGCTCTGCCTAATGTTAATGGAGTGTCAGCTCCGATACAAGTCTTACAACGAGTCGAGTTGAATGAAACTATAAAATCCCACAATAATAATAATAATAACGATAAAAGGTTAGCGCCAGTGGCAGCTAATGTCCCGTATGGCACATACCCGGTGTCTCCGATTAAATATACCGGACCCGTAACACCGATTCAGAAGTTAGAAACAGTATCACTACAAGAGGCGCAAAAATATGCGCACGAAAGAGCGAAAGCGGAACAAACAACCGAATCAGTTGTAAAAATTGGAGAGCAATCGAAAATATTGGAACAAATTCATGTATCGATTCCCGTTCAACAATTGGATATCAATTCAGTTGACGACACACAACCGCCACCATCTACTACTAGACGCAGACCAGTGCCAGCGAAACCGGTATTGCATACAAGTCTATCGCCGGTAAAACCAGTTCGATTGGAACCATTATCGCGAACGCCATCGCATTCACCAAATGGCGCCACTAAACCAAAGCTATCGACTCCGAAGCCATCGCCCGCTCCATCGCGCGACACATCCAAAGAAAGAAATTCCAGACACGACCAGCACTTTTCGCGTCCGTCTAGAATTGATATACCGCTTCGTAAAGATATTCTTTCGAATAAGATTAACGCTATATCTAGAGATGATTCAAAAGAATTAGCGAAAGATGTGCCCAAAGATAATTTGTCGCCAGTAAAAAATGAAATTGTTTCTCACACTGATAAGCCTTTGGCGAACAAAACATTAGTGAAACCAATCAGTAATCAAAAAAAGAATTCACTTTTGGTTACACCCGAAGTATCAGCGGATATCGATGCGATCGCCACTCCATCCCCAATCTCTAAAAATAAGGGACCATCAGATTTTAGTCACAAATTGATCGCTTTGTGCCGTAAGTCTGATTGGGTTGGAGTGGACACTGTCATCAAATACGCGATTAAGCATAACATTGAACCTGATTTAAATGCCATTTCAGAAAGTTCTGGTTGGACTCCAGTTATGTTCGCCGTTAAGGATAATCGAATTCAAATTGTTGAGCAATTATTAGATCTCGGATATCCTGTTAATACTAAAGCTAAGGTTTGTTAAAGTTTATAAACGCTTTATCGGATGCGAAAATATTTCAAAAAGAAATTTAAGTTTTATTTTATTTTACAAATCATTTATTACTAATACTACTAATTTTCGCATTTACTGGGAAATGAATTATTCAGAGCCAAACACTGAGTGTATTATTTCTTTACAGCAATCATTATCAATGACTTATATTTTAAAATAGAAGTTTTTTGAACTTTAATTATAGAAAAATAAATAATTTCTAGTATTGCAAAAAAATAATTTACTTAACACATAAATGAAAACATAGCTTGTGATAAACTTTACAAACTTTAATTATTTTCGACTTTTCAACTCATATTTACGTTTTAGTATATTTTGTAAATATTGTAGACAATCTATTGTCTGTTGACCATAGGTTGAAACAGACCAGTTCTCCCAAAGAAAAGCATCAAAAATTTTCAAATTTTTATGATTTCACTCGACTATAAAAATATCTATTGCGTTAAATCAGATAAGATTTGGACTGCAAATAAATTCAGAATGCAAGCATTCCACAGACCATTAGGCTATTAAACACTGTGGCATTTGCTATTAAAAGTAAATGTCAATGAGTATATAATAAATAAATGTTTAGAGACTGCACGTCAGTTGGAAATTTGTTCGCTGCATGTATGCTAGTAGTTGTCCAGTAACTTAATTTACTCATTTTTTTACAAAACTATTTAGTCTATCAATTAGCCAAAAGAACTTCATTTTAATTGTATGAACTTTAGTTAATTAAAAACTAGTTTGTTTGCAATGTGAACGCATGCCGTTTTCAAAATAAATCGAGTTTCACGTTCGATATCTTCAATGATTAACTTTTTTTGGCCAAAACTAAAAAATAGTACCAAAACGATGAGATTTTTGACCCCAAGAAATTAAAGATTCTGTAATAGTTGACCCCTCCTAGAATTTATGCTAATTGTAACTATTATTTTTTGTTTTTTAAAAATGTAATTGAATATTTTCATGCAATAAATTTTTCTAAAATCATTAAAATTTTTTGTTGATATGCATGTAATAGTGTATTTTTTTGTTTGTATTTTATTTCCTCTGTATAGGGTACCATAAAATTTAAAATCTCGCTCTCTTCAATTTTATCTTAAACAAATTTTATATTATATAATGAATTTTCAAAATGACAAATTAACCGAAAGTAGTTTTTACTTGAATTTATGAGATATAAATAATGCAGTGTGAAAATTCAATATTTAAATTATTTATTTAAAGAATATTTGAATTATTCCTCATTTTGCAACTTCATTTCTATTCCTAATTGTTTAATGTTTTGTACTTTGTTTGGGTATAATAGTTTTGATGTTATAAATGTCTTCTAAAATTACATTTTATTTTATTATTTACTTTTTAATATTATGAAAAATAAGGATTTTAATATTAAGAGCATAATGAGAATTTCATAAAAAATATTAACCTAAAGCTATTATTGATTACAGTTAGACAGAACAATTGAGTTTGAAAAATACTCAATATTTATTTATATAATAAAAGCTATCCTTCTATTGAGTATATTTTTTATGATATAGTAATTTTAACAAAATTCTTTTATTAACACACAGTAATAATTCCTTAAAATTCTTATATATAATTTTTCAAATAAGAAATGAATGAGAATGAAGTTTTTAATAAGCATTCGATGCGAAACATTAAATCAAAAAAAACGTTTATAACATTTAAACGGAAACAGTTATGCCAATAATTAACTAAACAAGTTAAATAAAATTAAGAGATTTTTCGTAAGATATTAACGAAATTTGTATAATTTATAATGAAATTCTGTTACAATATATATTAAAATGAGAAATGTCTGTTCAAAGGATGGAATAACCGCATTACACTTAGCTTGCGCTTTCGCTCGCGAAGATACCATACGACTATTACTCACAAGAAAAGCAGATCCATTAATAGCAGGAGGTGTAAGTAATACTGTACTTATCAAATTACCAGCCTTTCTATTGTAACCATAATTATAATTATAAAAAGGAGAAAAATCAGTTACCGATTCACGTGTTAGCTCTGAAGGCAACCGGTGCTGCAATAGTTCCCATGCAACTTATACTTAAGTCATGTCCAAAAGAAGCGCGTCTCACGCCTGATAAAGTAAGTGTTACTAAAATCCGTAAAATTGTTATTCTATCCATTATTCTATTCTATGCACAGTATAACCCAAATACATGATATTAATTAAATATTTATGTGTATATAAATAAAAATGAAAACAATTCAGCATTTTATTTATATTTTATGTGTGTTCGTATTATAATACATTTTTTTGTTTGATATGTTTTTATTGTTGAAATAATAGGATGGCAATATTCCACTATTTCTAGCTTTAGAAACCGGTAATCATGGGATATGCCGTGAATTGCTAAATGTGATGGCAAAAGAACAAGTATCTATGCGTAGGCCTGACACTGGCGAGACAGCTATACATATAGCTATGAAAAAGAAAGATATCGATATGTTGAGATTACTCGTTGATAATGGAGGAAATGTTGACACGCAAAATGTATAACTTTTTTATAAATTTCTTTTCTTCTGGAAAAATGTGTAACAAAACTTCAGAGCTCTCAGAATAATAATAGATGTTTACTTTTATGATTAAATTTGTTTCGATGTTTCTGTTGTTAAATACATTTCTTCACGTATGAACTTTTTTCTTTATACATAAGTACATTACTATAAATAAATTAAAACTTAAAATAGAAAAGTAACAAATTTAATTTAAATTATCGCAAATGCTCTTTGAACTTCGATTGATTTTCGAAATACTATAAAAGATATACAACTTTAATAATTCACTAGAATTAATACTGTAATGAACTTAGAATTTTTGATTTTATTCTCGTTTATCGTCAGCGCATAATAGAGAAATTCAGTATTATTAGCGTATTTACTATATTCTGAGAGTTTTAAGATAAAATCGTAATTTAAATTAAAAATATTGCATTTTTAAAAATTTGATTTAATACGTAAAACAGAGCGAAGGTCAAACTGCTTTACATTTAGCAGCGATATTGGGCGAGGAGTCGTTTATTAAATTTTTACATCAAGTTGGAGCCAAACCAAATATTCAGGACAAATTAGAGCGAACAGCGTTACATTTGGCCACTGAAAATGGTCACATGAAAACAGTAGACTTTTTAACTGAAAAATTTAAAGCTTCGGTACACGAAAGAACAAAGGTTTGTTCCTATGTTGCGCGAAACGGTGTGATCATATGAGACTGAAAATTTTTTTAAACACTAATACGTTTTTATATAAATTTCTTTAATTAAGTAGAAATATTAAAATATCTTTAATCAGATAAATTTTTATTAGTTTTCATATTACATTCATAAACATTAATAATTGTTTTGTATGAACTAGTTTTTAAACATTATTTAACAATTAATTGTTGCATATTAATAGGATGGCAGCACATTAATGCATTTGGCCTCAGCTGCCGGTCATCCCGGAACAGCAATGGTATTCATGAAAAAGGGTGTTGCGTTACACATGCCTAACAAAGTATGCGAAAAATTAGTTGAATCAAATTAGACTGTTAAATAGTTAAAATTATCAGACATGAGCCAGACTTTGGAAACGAGCCCATTTTTTAAAGAATACCCGACAAAAAACATATGATAACGCAAGGGCTGATAAATTAAAATTGCTTGTGTGCATAATTTTAATTTTCATATAATTAAATGGTAAATGTATTTTACGGTTTTATATGCTTTAATTTAAATTATGCAATTGCTAGTAAAATATTTGTGTAATAAACTAAGACCACACAACAAAATTTCTAGGAATTAAAATTTGCTTTATTCAATAACCTGTCCAATACTTTTTTAAGCTCGAACCAAACCGACCTAAGGATATACGTCAGGAGCCCGTTTAACAGTCTAAGTTATACAATATAAATCTTTAGTTGATTTAAATTAGGGATCTTTTCTATTACATCATAAAGGCTGGAGCAAAACCTATTCATATGGCAGCGAGTAGAGGACACACGGAAGTTGTCAAAGCTATTGTACAAAAGGGTGAATCGGTGGACGCAAAAACAAATGTAATTGCTTTAAATTACGTGCTAAATCTTATATTTACTAATAGTGTTTGAAATTGTAGCTCCAAGGAATGGAATGGAATGGGAGTGGAGTTGGAGTTGAGAAAATGCTCTTAAAAATAGCGGAGTTGGAGTTATAATTAAAAAATTGATTGGGAATGGAGTGGAGCTGGAGTAAGTTTTATAAGTTAATGGTTGGAGTAGACAAAATATTTATTAAAGTTGGTATGGAGTTCGTTGAAAAATTTGTCTATCATTTTCGAGTCTCACTTTTAAATAATTTAGCTAAGGTTTGTGCTAATAAAGAAAAATTTGTTTTGATAAATGTATTTATTTCCATTATTATTATGAGGTCTATCTTTATAAACAAAAGGTTTCAAGTATTACCATAGAAAAAATGCTTATAATGAATGACTCACATATGTGAAATAGAAAATCTCTTGCATTCATTTTAATCTGCTTTCTAAGAAAAGTTTACTTTATTAGTCCAAACCTTAGCAAAATCATTTAAAAGTGAGACTCGATAAGAATACGATCTGTATCTCATATACTGTATTCTTAGTACTGTATGATAAGGGTACAAATTGATATAATTACTCCAACTCCACAATAACTCAATAAACCTAAAAGGGTTTCCAACTTCACTCTAACTCTATGAAAAATTCTATTTTAAACTCCAACTCAAATTAACTCCAAACTCGTACTCAACTCAAATTCCAACACTAATTTTCAACTTTATATCATTCATTATAAGTAAATTAATGGTTTAAAAATTCTTAAAAATTTCACATTTGTGGAAAATTTATTTAAAAAATATTTGATTTTTACATTCCACTAAAGAATATTATCCAACTCCAAACCAATTCCAATCAAAAATTATTTACTTCAACTGAAACATTAAAACTTTTTCCCAACTCCACTCTATTCCAAATGAATATTTCAAAAATTACTCGAACTCCCCAATATTTACACTAATTTTCTCAATTCAAATAACGTTCCAAAGGAGTTGGAGTTATAATTTGTATATCTATTGAATTGACAGAAGCGATAGAATTGACCAATACTTACAAAATACTTGATGTTAATTTAGGAGGGCTTCACAGCGCTTCACATAGCGGTACAGTCAGGTCACGCTCAAGTTGTGGAAGTTCTGTTAGGCATGGGAGCTGCCGTTCAATTAAAGGCCGGCAAAAATGGCGAAACGCCGTTACATACTGCGGCGAGAATACCGAATGGAAGGCAATGCGTGGAAATGTTAATCAAAAGTGGTGCGGCTATAAACGCTCTCGAAGATGTATATATAGTTCATTATTTTTTATAGTTTTTCGGACTAAATGATTATACGTGTGTGACCCATACGTGTTTAACACAACTATAGTCACTATATAATCATAAATATGTCAACTTTACTAAAATAGACTAAACTTAACATTTATAACAGTATACGAAAACAGTTTCATTTAAAAAGCATGAAAAATCACTGTATTTATGACATTTAATAATTTACACAATATTGCCTGAAATATTCATGTTAAGAAATTTTATTGCTAATGGATAGAGTGGTGAAACACCATTACATTTTGCTGCACGACAGGGATATCTCGATACCGCTAAATTACTGCTTGAAGACGCGGCTAACTGTTCCTTACAAAACAATACTGGAGAAAATGTATTGCACATTGCGGTAAAGGGGTGTCATTATCCAATTGCTGAGACTATAATCCAACACTTAATTAAAATTAATTCGAAGGAATACTCGACTAAATTGGTTAACCAAATAAATAAAGTAAGAAAACTGCTAACTTTTACCTGTTTTATACAAAACCCAATGAAATAATTCGGTATTAAATAATTTTTTTTCTTGATTGTAAAATTTCTTCTTACTGTAAATCGTTCATAAACTTACAAAAAAATTCTCTTTGATTTATTGTTTAAGTTTCTTATTTTTCCAACTCTGCTCGTAAAATGAAATAATGGTTTTCGGGCATACAAATAAATTATATTCGTTTCTTTGAAGTCAGGAGAGAGTTCCGTTCATTATGCGGCAAACCTATTAAGCAAAACTGCACACTACACTAATGAGGACAGAGATTTAATGCGGCTATTATTGCAAACTGGCGGCAATACTTTTCTCGAAACTATTGAAGTAAATTTAAAACACTTTTTTACTTAATTAGACGTTACCTAAACTAGTTTGCGTAAAATACTAAAAAAACAAAAAGTGTGATTCAAATTCAATGTACTGTAACGTTATTATTAAAAACAAACAAACTTAAACTATTTTAATAGAAAGGCGAAAATCCAGTTCATTGCAGCTCGAAATCGGGAAACACGAACACATTACAGGAGATAATTAGTCTTCTTCAACCGCTTGACGCACAATTAGCGTGCAATAAACAGGCAAAGGTAACCAAATTTCATTGAAACATAAATTGAATTCGAAAAATTAGCTCATAGCGCTTATCTACTGGCAGAACGGTTGGCCTCCACTTTTCTATGGATGCTCTAATGGTCATTCGCATATTATACGTATGCTACTTAATCAAAATGCAAGAGTAGATGTGTTTGATGAGGTCTGTATCATTTAAACAAAAATATATTCTATTCCCAATTTATTTTATTTTTGGAAAATTTGTTTGATATTAAAAAATCAATCAAACACACAATACAGTAATTTGAGCCAAAATAAATAGAAACTTTATATTTAAAAAGAAAGGTCAAGCGGCACTTCATATTGCGGCAGAATTAGGTCACGAAGAAGTGGTTGATATATTGCTGGAATCAAACGCATTCGTCAACGTTAGAAACAAACATGGTATGACTCCTTTACATTTAGCCGCGAGACGCGGATTCAATAGCATAGTGAAGCAGTTGGTGGTCGAACACAGCGCGCTATTGGATGCGTTCACTTTGGTTAGAGTACTATTACGTTTGCTTTCGTTCACACACTACAGATAAATAAACACGACTTCCAATTTGAAATAAAAGCAAAAATCAATACATATATACTGTAGATACACATGAAAAGCGTTATTCTATCTCATAGTTTTGTTTCTATTTATAACCGATAAGATTTTTCGATTATTAAAACTTTTTAGACAAAGCAAACACCATTACATTTAGCAGCTGAAAATGGACAGTTGGAAGTATGCAGCACTTTATTGAGCCTTAAGGCTGATGTTAATGCCACCGATAATGTATGCGCAACTAAAATATTTAAATCGTACTGATTTATACTGACATACACAATAAACATGTAATTGCAATAGCATTCACAAACTCCTCTACACTTATCTGCCGAACACGATCATTCAGAAGTGTTAAGACTATTTCTTAAGCATAAACCTGCGCTTTTATCGGTTCCAAATAAGAGTGGTTTTACGTGCGCTCATATCGCGGCTGCGAAAGGAAGTGTTGCCGTTATCAAGGAATTAATGAGACTTAATCAAGACTCGGTTATAAATGCCAGAATTTCTGTAAGCGAAATACTTTTTGCTTACGTAAGGTTTTGCTAATAATTGCTTATCTAAATCAAAGAAAACCAAGTCAACAACACTGCATTTGGCAGCAGAAGGCGGTCACGTTGAAGTGGTTCGCGTGTTGCTTAAAGCGGGAGCAAAGGCTACGGACGAAAACGCAGAGGGATATACTGCTTTGCATTTAGCGGCTAAAAATGGTCACGTGAAGGTATTGGGTGCTCTCAAAGAACAATCAACCGCTCATTGGAAAGTTTGCAGCAGAAGAGTAAGTGATGAGCTGTAACAGTACATCGTATACGCTATTGTTAGAAAAATATGGTTTTCAGTTGTCATTTATCATTTGATTTTGAACGTTCAGTTTATTTATTGTGAATATAATTCATTTGACATATCCATAGATCGGACTGACAGCACTGCACGTCGCAGCAGCGTTCGGTCAGGCAGACTTCGTGGGCGAAATGCTTACTCAAGTTCCAGCCACTATCAAGAGTGAACGACCCCTTATTGATCCGAGTGGTGATGTAAGCTTTAACTTATTTATGAATCAAAAAGTTTTATTTCTTTATTTCATTTGATTAATTAACATTTCTATGATTGTTGAACTGTCATATAATATAAACTTAACAAACTTGTGTTTTGGTTTAAAGTATGGCATAACTCCGCTTCATTTAGCGTCACAGAATGGACATGAAAGCGTTGTACGATTATTGTTGAACAGTCAAGGGGTTACAGTTGACGCACCAACAGAAGTAGTAGTGAGTAATGCATCATCTATTAAATAATGTATATTATTAGACTAATAAAACTGAAATTTAGAGTTTATTCGCGACTCTAAATTTATAAAACTAAAACAAATTTATAAGATCAACAAATAAATTGTTTTTAGCTAACTTTTAATCAAATACTAGATTATAGATTTGACAATCACTGTATAATGTGCTCATTATGTCTAACGCATCATAGCTTACAGATTGAATTTTACTTAATGTCTGCTAATAATTTGTTGTTCTGGTTATTGTTTCAAATCATAAATAAACAAAGAATTAGTTATAAGCGTTTGGAACTCTGTTTAGAAATTAACCTTTTAGTTATTTATAAGCTCTGAATTTTTATTCTCAAAATCATAAAATTTTTTCTTATTTTCTGTTATGAATTAATAAAGTTTTTAGTATTAGAATTCAACAAAATAACTTATTACCAGTGTAACTAAAAAGCACTACTCGTAACTTTAAATTTGAAAACACGTGGACTGAAATACTTTTCAATTTTTTTGGTAAAATGTAAAGAATCGATAAGTTATTTGAGATCCAATAATTTTTACCCAAAATTTCGAAAATTTTTCTTTCGAATTAGTTAAAGTTTGAGAGTGATATTGCTTTTTCCTGCTCCGGGAAAAGTTCAAAAATTGTTTAAAAAATAGCTTGGTTTGAGGGCCAAAGTTGTCTAGTAAAACCGAAATTTTATTTTATAATTTGCACCGCAGATTAGAGGTAGAAAAAGTTCATATTTATATTCCCTCTTTCATATAATATTTTGTACTCCCGTAGTAGACTTCCTCAGTTCCAACGAAAGTACACTTATAACAAAATTTCATAATAAATTTTATAAAAGACTAAATACATTATAAATGTAAATAAATAAATATCAAGTGTTAACATACAATTTGAAATTAAACAAATATGCAACCATATAATTTTTAAAATTAAAATCGATGCAGGATTTTTTTGGGAATCATAATACCACCACTTCCTGCTTCCAATCGGATCCATTTTTGATCTCTCAAATATTAAAATTTATTTTTGAACCGAATATCTCGGGTTTCAATTTATTCGAAAATTGTTTGTTTATGTTGAAAATGTCAAACAAAATAGTTTCTAAATTCTTAAAGTGAAAATTAGTTAAGTAAAAACCTAAAAATTAAAAATTAAAAAATAATAATATGTATTTGTTCTAATTTTTTTGCACTTTATTCTAAGTTATATTAAATTCTGTATTATTCAGTCTATTACCGAAACATTGAGATAAAAATTAACATTAAAAATTATTATATTAATGCAATTTTCTGCTTCACTCTCATATAATAGGAATCAAAATGTGTTAATTTCTTTCAAAGAATAGGAATCTTTTTTAATAAATAAAAAACTTAAGCATTGAAAATGAGATTTATTTAAAACAGCGTTTGCCATTAGAGAACGGAATATTTCACAATAAAATCGATATTTTAATTTTGACCTGAAATTTTTACTGAAAAGCCTCCTAATTGTTAACAATATTTTTATTAATATAAAGGACAATCCCTTAATTAATACAACAGACGTACCGGTAAATAGAAATCCCAAATCCATAAATTGAATACTGAAACGTCTGATAAAAAATCTCAATATAATCAATTTACTCTTCGCATTTGCTCTTTTTGAGCACAGCTTTACTCTCTCACATACCGTAATTCTTATTTACATTGTAACACAAAACTAAAAATAATTTAGAAAATAATTTTTTTATGACGCAGATTTAATTTTATAAATTAATAAATAGGCATTTCCTACTTTATTCAAAGACATTCTGTCAAATTGACAATATTTAGTTTTATATGAAAAAAATAATGCACATTCTATTCTAAAAATTAAGCCGATAAACAGATTTACACAACATTCATGTTTAATATTTGTTTTCCATAATTATTAAAAATAATAAACTTTTTAGGTTTTATGTAAATTTTATTAATTATTATATAAATCTAGTCTCCAATGGAGATATGATTTGTATTAAGATTCAAACTCTAAACCAAGACAACCATTACAAAGAAAAATTATTTAAACATTATGCCGCTTCAGATTATTAAAGTATTAACGTTAGAGATAAATAAACGAATATTCAGAATTAACTAGAATTCAATAATATTATCTTCCAAGTAGATTAATGTTTACTTAATACTAATCTTTAATATCAATTAATTGATGAGCGGCAGAATAAATTAATAATGATATGTTCGATATTTTATTGGGAATTTGAAAAATGTTACAATTTTCTTGTTGCATCCAACGATCGTTATAATTTTTGTTCCTATCGATCATTTTAGCGCTACTATTCACTAATTTCATATCATTCAAAATAATTAGTAAATTTTTAATGATTTAAAATTTTATACTAATAATATTTATTAGATTTACAAATATATTAAAGAAATAATTCAAAATTATCTATTTGTGTATTTAATACAGATATGCATTAACTTATTGAGCATAAAGTTTATCATTTCTAGTTCATTTGTTTCAATCGGGTTTCATTTAATGCATTGAGATATTGATGTTTTTCTTATGTTTGCTCTCAAAGTTATCCCTTGAGTATTTCTGATGTAATGTATAACTTTTGACAGCATTTACATTCTCTGCAGTTAATCGATAAAAGTTAGGACAACTGTTTGGGAAGGAAAATGCATCCTATTTTGATTTAAATTAGAAATTAAAAAAAATAACTTTTAGATTAGAATTTATAAAATTGTGCAAAAATGTTTTTAAAGTAAATTTTTCAAAATAATGTAATTATTTAATAACATAAAAATGAAGTTAATTTAAGCTACAAATTTTACTCGTTTAAAAAACGATAGTGAAATTTTAAAAAATTTATTCTCAAATATGTTTTTAGCCAACAAAATATTTTCTATTAATTTAATTTTTCATATTTAAAATTAATAAAATTGTATTTAAAATATATATAACTTTTGATTATCTTAAACGTTATAAAAATATGTAAATTGAAAATTTTTAAAACTACCAATTATTAAAAGGGAACCATACCAATGCATTTGGCAGCACAAGGCGGACATTTATTGGTTGCGGGTTTATTAATTAGTAGAACTACCGAACAATTATATAGAGCTGATAAATACGGCAGAACACCTCTCCATTTAGCAGCTTCTTATGGACATAGAGATATGGTTAACTTACTGCTAGGACAGGGAGCGACGATCAATACACAAGATAATGTATACCAAATTATGTTATAACTTTTGCCAGTTTAACAAACAAATACATTTTAACCTTAAATAAAGCGTGGATGGTCTCCATTACATTACGCTGCACGACACGGATATTTAGATGTGGTTCAACTTTTAATGGATAGCGGAGCTGATCCAACGCTAAGAGCGAAAGATGGCAGAGTTCCGTTATGTTGCTCTGCAGGTGCAGGACATTATCAAGTGCTAAGCTATCTGTTTAAAAAAGAACACGAAGCTCTCAGCCTAATGGAAGATAAATCTGTAAATTTAAATTCTTAATGAATATTCAAAAAACAATATCTTAATATAATTGTTTGCTTCCAAATACTATGTATAGTTTCTTCTTGACCTAATGATTTGTTCGAAGCAACACGAAAATAAACCGATACAAGAATTCATATTAGTATCTGCCGCTCCGATTGATACTGCGGTTAAGTTAGCAAAATGTTACGAAAACTTGTCGCAGAAAGAAAAAGACAGAACTCGAGACCTAGAAGTTGCGTGCGAATACTGCGACAATATTGCAACCGATTTACTATCAATAGCTGCCACAACCAATAACGCCGGCAGACTATTAAGAGCAGTCGATCATAAAGGAACCGAATTTTTAGATGTGTTAATAGAATTGGAGCGCAAAGAAGTGGTGGCACAGCACGCGGTGCAACAATATTTATCTACCGTATGGATTGGTAACATTAAATGGGCGGTTTGGAAGTTTATACTACTGTTTTTTATGTTCATTATCTGTCCAGTTGTTTGGGTTGTAGTTTCGTGTCCATTCGGCAATCGTCTATCAAAAATGCCAATAATTAAATTCATGTCATACCTCGCTTCGCATATATTTTTTATAGCAAACCTAACGCTGACGACCGTAAATCCATGGACACCGTTATACAAGAATCAGGGAGAATGGCCTCATTGGCATGAATGGCTTTTGGCCACTTGGGTTGTTGGCGTATTTTTAGCCGAATTGACTAATCCTGCAGATCGTAACGGTCTCGGAGGTATCAAAGTTGTGGTGGTTTTTGTTTGCTTTATCGCGCTTATGGTTCATCTCGTGGCAGTGCTCGCAGGAGTATTAGATCTTATCGACGATTATAACAGATTAATTATGCTTTACTATCGCAATCAATTACTAGCGGTTGCATTGCTATTATCATTCCTCGATTTGCTTAATTTTCTCACATTTCATCACTTATTTGGTCCGTGGGCTGTCATTATTCGCGATCTTATTAAAGATTTACTCCGTTTTCTGGCAATATTAGCCATATTTATGATGGGATTTTCGTTGCACGTGTGCGCTGTTTATCAACCGGTTTTTGAACCTCCGGACACCGCTAATGGAACTCTTCCAACACTCGGACAAGAATTTCAGACACCACTGGACACATTCGAAATGTTATTCTACGCTCTGTTCGGTTTGGTAGAACCAGATTACATGCCACCCATGCATTTAAGTCCTCCCGTCGCTAAACTGATCATGAAATTAGTGTTTGGCGTGTATATGATGGTCACCGTTGTTGTGCTCATTAATCTGTTGATCGCTATGATGTCTAATACTTATCAACGAATTCAAGCGCAATCGGACACTGAATGGAAGTTTGGAAGAGCTAAGCTAATCCGTAATATGACCCTAACATCGCCAACACCGTCGCCGATAAACGTTTTTATTGGCGTTCCGTATATGATCTATGAAAAACTGATTCAACTCAGAAGTGAGAAGAAGCGAGGTATGAATATGGCGACTGCGGCTCTCGCTCACAGACCTAGTGTTGTGGCGACCAAACAATGGCTTCAGGGACAGCGAAGAGCTTCCAGAGCAACCAGTCATATGAGTCGCACTCTCGGACCATCGATGACCGAAGAGGGAGAGACTCTTAAACCTATTACTGAAGTTATTAACTGGCCTTCCATTGTTAAAAAATATCTCGAATTTATCGGCGCTATTAGAGCTGGCGATGAAACTGAAGAAAAAGAAGGCGAAGATAAAGCGAAAGAGGATGAAAAGTCGGACACTGGATAAACTATTATTGCATATGAAAACCCGGTTATTAAGAAATAGCAAATAACGTGATATTTTTTTGAAAAGATTTATACTTTGCTTGTATTGGACAAAAAATAAGCAAAACAAGAAATTGAATTTTTGGGGTGAAAATGAGTGAATGAGAGAGTGCTTGAGGGAGAGGTTGAGAGAGCGAGAGAGGTTTAGTTTCACCATTTGAATGCTTTTAACTCCTTTATTGTAAAAAGTTTAACATTGAGTTTCGTATTTACCTCTCAAAAAGTATTAATGTTGAACAAAATTGTTATTTTCCGGCTAAATATTACAGTTAATGTAAAAGTTTAAACACAAGGTTTTATGTAGTTGTGTAAACGAAAAAAGTGCCAAACATTTTGTTTAATAATTATGTAAATAAATATTAATAAAACCATTCTGTAGTTTATTCTTGATTTATTGTGCTAACACTTTGTTTTAATTTATCTGTTAATAAATTACTGTAAAAATAACGCTAAACTGTATTGTATTTAATTAATAATTTTAAAAATAAACACTATTTATTTTAAATTTAAATCATTGAATTTTTTCAAAAAGAAAAAATTGTTAAAATCTTGCAAAACAATTGGTAACAGTTAATTTGATAATGAAGGGCTAATGCGATAACAATAATAAATGATTAGTATAACAGCGAACGCAGAACCACTAGTGATTATCGAGGTATGGTTATATTGGTATGTCATGCTGTGAAACGCAAAGTTGGCGCCCAATCCCTCACACTATGGCCTAACATTACGAAACGATTTCGTTTAAAAATATGTTTGATTTTTGTTATCGATTATAGTTTAACCAATTTATTATTTTTTTTTGTAAAATAAAAACATTTAATTAAAAATAAAAATATATCTTACGCGTAGAGTTCAATAATTTCTGCCTGTTTTTGTTAAATATTTGAATTTAAGAAAAATCATGATTAATTTTTTTTTTAAAATTGATGTGTATTTGTAGTTTAAATTTGAATTGAATTAAATATGGTTTAAATCTAATCAAAATATTCATACAGTTATGTATAATAATTTATAGATTGTGCAAATTTGGCGCACTTTCAAACATAATACGCGCATACGATTGGCTATACATATATAGTTAGCTGTAGTCTCAATGTAGTTTGAGCAATGTATTGCTATTGCTGTATTTGCTATGCTTTACATACTCTCTATCCAAGTCTATGTTAGTGCTTGATTCCTATTGCTTGCATTGAATTTGTATTGTAGTTGTGCTCCATAGTGCTAACGTATAACGTATAACGTATAACGAATAACGTATAACGTATAACGTATACCCATAGACGTATAGCCATAGTACTAGTACTAGTAATCGTTATATACTGACTGTGCTTAGTGTATACTGCTTATACTGCTATTGCCATTATTGCTATTTAGGCTGTTATCCATAACTTTTAAATTATTGTTTTCTTCGCTCAACGAAATCACAAACGAGTAAGTATTGGTATAGTAAGCGTTTATAATCAGTTAAATTACATGTATATTCTAAATTTCGTTTAAATTGCGTTTTTTGTTAGTTTAGGCATTTTTTTGTAAGCGATGTGTTATATATATAATATGTTTCACTGAATAGAATCGTACGCTTAATGCTATGCGTTTCAATGTATTCCGCTTAAAACTGGTATATGCACTCACTATACCACTATTAAGCACAATGGAGTATACGTACGAACCATAGTACTAAATACTGCGACATAACATACAAACCTATCCAAACCAATGCAATACCATATCTTACTAAAATTATTATAACTTTTTAATTACTAAATTTTGGGCAAAAATTCTAATAGAAATGGTTTTATCGATAATACGCGTTTAATTTGGGTATAACACCGCAGCTGTTAACTAAGTATTTATAATTTATTTGTTTATTGAAAAAAGTGTAGTTCGCAATGCTTCGCGCTTTGTTAGCAGTATTGCTATTGCTATGCGTTTAATGTATTTTTGCTATCTCTGCCATATATTTTCTATCTATATATGTATTGTATAGCAATAGCGAGGAAGGAGAGTCGTTATACACTAATACATAGCATACATACTACGACTACTGCATAGGCAGCCATAGAAAGGCTTTGTATAGCGTTAACGTTAACGTTGTTTCTCATAGCAGTGCTGTATTTCTCTATATCTGTAGTGCATTGACGATAGTGTTAGTGTAATACGAAAATACACATAACGTATAACTAATATTCTCTATTGAGGTAAATATGTAATGTTTGACCAAAACGTATATGAAATGCCATACAATCATTACATATACGTATAGCTATACTTATAATACTATTCCCATGTAAATGCCTGCGAATAGTAGATCCAAATAAATCATCAAATATACCAAAATCAGATCCCATTTTCTTTGTGTCTCGAAAAAACATGTCTACGCGTTGGTTGAGCTTCGGTTGAGTTCAAGGACGTGATTGGTTGTCGCGAATTTGAGGCCATTTCTTCGAGTTTCCATCTAAGATGTCGGCGTTCAATACAATAACTCGATTGTTATCACTTTTAACTCAAATAAAAGTTATTTTTATAATCATTTGGCAAACAAAATGACGTCTAAGCCCATGATTGACGCGATTTGTATGCTTTTATTGCGTCTAAACCTATTCCTCGTCTGTTTTCTTAATCTAATCGTTAGTCCGTTAATTATTGTTTATACCTTTTAACTGATTAAATAATAGCGAAATTAAGTGCCAAAACGGTTAACAAAATGGCAATTTATGGTTCGATATGGCTGTCATGAACTTCTTTTATTGAAATGAAATGAGTTTATTGATCCGAAGCTACTTTTTATAGCAGTTTTTTTTCTGTTCTAAAACTTCCAGTTTTATCTATACTCCACTAATTAAGTGTCGCGCAAAACAATGGGAAAAGAAGGTAAACCTCGTGGTCGTATGTCAGCGTACGCTTTCTTCGTGCAAACATGCCGTGAAGAGCACAAGAAGAAGCATCCAAATGAAAGCGTGGTTTTCGCTGAATTCTCTAAGAAGTGCGCCGAACGCTGGAAGGTATGTGTCAATCATGCGAACTGCCGTTAAATGCGAGTTCATTTGATTAATTGCTCGCAATTTGCGTTCGTTATGTTAGACAATGAGCGATAAGGAGAAGCAGCGTTTCCACCAATTGGCTGAAAAGGATAAGAAGCGTTACGACGGAGAAATGGCTAATTATAAACCACCAAAGGGTGAAAAGGGTGGTAAGAAGCGAAAGCGCACGAAAGATCCAAATGCGCCAAAGCGTGCGCTCTCAGCGTTCTTCTGGTTCTGTAACGATGAGCGCCCGAGAGTTAAAGAGGGCATGTCTGACGCCACTGTCGGCGAAATCGCTAAAGAGTTGGGTCGTCGATGGAATGACTGCGGAGAGGAGATTAAGAGCAAGTATGAGGCACTCGCCGCTAAAGACAAAGCAAGATATGAAAAGGTTTGCGCATAATTGTTGATTCAACCAAAAAGTATGCTAAATCTATAAATTGATTTTCTTCCCATGTATTTGTGATTAGGAGGTGAAGGCATACAAAGCAAAGAAAGGCAAACCAGCGCCACCACCCAAAGCGGCTAAAAAGGAAGAGTCGGAAGAGGAAGACGAAGACGACGAAGGAGATGATGACGAGGAGGAGGACGACGATGATGACGATGATTAGTGTGTTATCGAAGCACCAATTTTTTTGTTCATAAAAGCCTATCATTAATTATAAAACACGCGCCAATGAATCATAAAAATGTTTTTTTCTCTTCACTTAAAATACTGAAAGTTAATGTTTAGTACACCATTTTTTCACAGCTCATTATAATTATTCATTAAGTAAAAAAATTCTTATTATTATTCATTATAAAAAACTTAACTACAAATTTTTTTTGCTGACACTACTCAGTGCGGGGCTAATGGTTTAATATTTTAGATTTGAGTTTAGAAAACTTGGTTTTTTTTCTCATTAATATTTTCACTAAAAACGGTTAATTCATATACCATTTCATTCATCCTAATGAAACGTAAACAAAGTTTCTATATATATATTATATGTGTGTGTACTTAAGTGTTTCTCGAATAATTGTTTAAAAGCGCAAATCTCTTACTGTTGAGACGTTGAATGTTATTTCGATATCAATCTCAAAACGTTTGAATCATTTGTGAACGAAAAAAAATTATAAAATCATTTTTGGTTTTTAAAAATCGTATCTTAATTTGTATTTCTTTTTTAATAATTGTCATTTAGACAGAAATATATATATAATTATTCCGTTTTGCTTTTGTTGGCAAATTCTTAGAAATGTAATGTTATTAAAAAAACTTATTGGTGATGTATTTGATAAAAACTATTATTATTTGTATACTTCGTATTATTATAATTACAGCAAAACAAAAACAAATGGTGCATAAAAACAAACAAATGTGTATCACTTTTGAATCGGAATCAGGGGAATGAGTGATACAATTTTATTAGTAAACTGTATTTAAGAGCTTCCTATTTAGATGATTCAGTAGTGATAATGATATGAATTTGTAACCACTATTAAAGATAATCATTCGCATTCTCATCATTTCATTCGAAATAAAATAAAAAATAAAATAACAATATCTTGTTTCCATTCATTCGATTCGTATAACTTTTGGTAAGATATTTGCTTAACAGTAACACGTATTTGTTTGTGGAAATGAAACTATTGTTCGAAATGAAACTAACTTATAATTGTTTTGAAGTTAATTTACAATTTTCCAATATCTTTAACAACAACTCATTTAACATGTTTTACTTAACCATTTATTTAAAAACTTACAAATCAGTAATAATTCATAATTAAAAGCAAGCGTAAGATTCAATAGATAGATGTCTCTCAAAATTTAAAAATTTCCAGCATATCTGCTTTGATCGTTATAATATAAATCGGGTTAATTTTTCATCACTAGAATAACACTTAAATAAAAATCACGTTAGATTTCGTGAACTAGAAAAGCAGAGATTACAAAATAATGAAACAACTATACAGTTTATAAATAGTGAATAACAAACTTAATTCCATTATAGATTAACCGCAAACATTAAAAATGAATCGGTATTAAAATTCCATTTAAATGGTCGTTATCTATGAATGCATACGCGCAGTGACTCGTGAATGTTAAGCACTATTGCAATACGAGTAAAGTGCGAGTCAAACATATGATTGATTTCATTATTCATTAAAAATAGCATATTTTCCCGTTTAATCCATAAACTCTTTACGTCTTATTTTTTAATAGTTTCATTCGAAATAATATCGTTTTAATTGGAATTTTCGTTGATTTTATTTACTCGCGATTCATGTATTCATTTTCGTATTGATATTTACGGTATAATTCGTGATATTATATAACTTATAGTTTAGTGATCATTGAAATTCGTGTCACATTCGTAATCATAACAATTACCGATTTAATTGGTTATTACTTAATTGTTTGGCAAAAATTGGTCACAACTCTAGAAACATAGATTTAGTTAATTTCAAAAACGAATGGATTAATGATTGATGGCATACACCAGTGATGTGGAAGTGCTGTTCAAAAAGGGAAAGCGTTCGTCAGCGGTGTTCATACACTCGGAATGCGTGAACAGTTCTTCGAGTGGCGAACAGCGAATGTTATCCCAGATATGCGCCATTCTGTTCGACGCACGCAAATCTATTGCCGATTGGGATACAATCGATTGGATTAAATGGATCATATCTGGTGGGAAAACGCCGGAAGAGTTCGCTCAAGACGTGAAACGTCACGACAATGCGACGAAATGCGGTCTCGTATGGACGGCTAACTTCGTGGCGTATCGTTGCCGCACGTGTGGTATATCTCCATGCATGTCGTTATGCGCCGAATGCTTTAAAAAGGGTAACCACGAGGGACACGACTTTAATATGTTTCGCAGTCAAGCGGGCGGTGCTTGCGATTGCGGTGACGATAGTGTTATGAAGGTATTACGCTATTATGTTACGCTATGATATCCCAACGCTTAATCTTTTTATTTTGTTATTGTTTTTAGGAACAAGGATTTTGTGTGCATCACGGAATCAAAGCGCAGTCAAATATTCCTCCCGTTCCTCCAGATCTGTTATGCGTTGCGGCTGCCATTATGCCGCGTATTATCCACAGACTTATTGTTCATTTACGCAAAAATAATTCTGACGGTAATTATTCCAATATTATGTTTTTGATTTACCGTATATGTAATTTCCATTAGTTTAGATAAAAACATTTTATTTTCTGTTGTTAATACCACTTTAATTGTTATTACGAGTTTTTCATCTAAACATACTGTATATTACAGTATATTTATTGCCTTGAACTGAACCTACAAAATTGAACTCACATTACTTCATTAAAATTGATTCATTACGCCTATATATCGTAAATTTATTTAATATATATTTTGTGTGTTTAAATAGCTATCGAAGAAGCAGATGTTTATATCAAGGATTTGTTACTTAAAATGACAGAAATGGGGGCAGCGATGAGAGGCATCATAACCGATGCGTTAACTAATCCTAAGTTATATTCTAGTCTCGCGAATGGTAAGCGATATTTTATTTATTGCGATTGAAACATGATATCGAATATTTTTTAAATAAAACAGTTATAAATAGTAATACTTTATACACTTTATACCGTAAATTCTTTCATCAAAATAACATTTCTTTTAACAAATATGTTTGAATCGATCATTATGTTAAATGTGCCGAAACTGCTAATTAAACTTTAATTCTTAATCTTACTTTGAAGATATATTTTAGTAGTTGAAACTTTAATATAAATTAAAGATTTGTTGAATACATGATTCGCAATATCTTACTCTATTTCTATTGCCTTTTCAATTCTGAACTTGAATGATGCGTGTCTGATGTGATGCAAAATATGGTTTCATAATTTGTTTATTTTAATAATACATTCCAAAAACGAATTATGATTTACTTTTCTTGTTGAGTATTCATTTTAATGAAATTTATTGAATTAATAAATCGAAAGCGCGTTTAAAATTTATAATAACTTAATATGAAGTAATAGTTGTTTAATGCACATAAAAAATCATTATTTAAATTAAACTAAGTTTACCCAATAATTCTCGCAGTGAGTAGATATTGAGCTCTATTTTTATACTAATTTTAGTTAATACACATGAGATATGCTTTTGTTTATTTTCTTTCGAATTTTGCTTTTTTAAATTTCTGTAACATTTGAGCGTAAAATATTTGATTGATTTTATCATTTCTATTCCGAGTGTGTTGTGTGCATTGCAGATAAATGATGTTAAAGATAATAATATGCAATACCAGGTTTAATCTCAACCCTATTTGGAAATATAAATTGAAAAAGGGATAAATAGATACAGTCTAAAGTTCTCATTATTTTCTATTTCTCTCTTTAGTCATTATCTTTTTTGATCGAAACTCCAAATGTAAATTATTACAAGTATACGAAATACTTTATATTAATGTAAGTTATATGAATACTCACACCGCTTATAAAAATAAATTTTGATTACATAAAATATTGTTTTTTGAAAGTATTGTCATTTAAAAGTTGTTTACTCAATTATTACACAACGCTTAAATAGCTTACCTTGAAATTTAAACGCTTTAGGTTTGAGGGTTTGTATTATGGCAAGAGTCTCTACTTTCGGAACTAAAACCTTAAAATTTCGGTCGGAAATTCTGATAATAAATTTTTAATTTTCGGAGAAATTTTATGAAGTTCGGACATTTTCGGACGTTTTTTAAATAAAAATCAATTTTAAAAACGATTTCCGTGCTCTCTTGGAATGAAATTTAATTTTTGAATATACTTTTAATTTAAAGGCGTTTAATTCATTGGATTCAAACAAAAATTTTTGGTTTTTAGAAACAATTTTCATAAATAAAAATTCACAAATATTTTCAAGAAGAGGATTTAAAACTTTCAAAAACTTTCCCATCCAAAAACTATTCAAATTTATTCAACAATTTTTCAATTATGTCTATTTTTTGGGAAAAATTTCGGAAACTTAAAATGGTCTAATTTTGTTTGTAATTAGTTAAGCAATTCTTAAAATTCAGAAAATTTTAATTAACTATTAAAAAGTCGGATTTCCGAAAAATTAGAGACTTGTTATGGCCGATCTAAAATTAAGAGATTTTTTCCAATATCCCTATAAATCCATATATGCATAAAAGTTGAGTTTCATTTTGCATATATACAGTATATTGAAAAGTTCGAAAAAGTGCATATTTTTATAATTTCAATAAATAGAGAATTTATTTGAGAACGAATTTTTTTGCTTAATTACTGTAAGACTTAAAAGTGTGCGATGCAAGTGATAAAACGTAGAATTTAAATATTGTTTATTAAAAATATGAAAGTAAACATCAAATTCTTTATTATTAATTCATTTTTTGTATTAAATCAAAGCATATAAAAATAAAAATTAACATTAATATAAATCCAACATTTATTTATTCAATTACATTTAATAATTAATGAGGTAATTTAAGTTATAAGCATGGGGTCCCAAAATTTTGAAAGTTTTCAGACGCAATAAATAGAATATTTTGCTTTGTATTTGGTCAAAATTGAAAAAAATTGTGGTTTAAATCCGATGAAGTTTACACCCCTTCTCCCGAATTTTGAAAAAATCCGAAAGGAGACCTAAACCATCCAATCGTGGGACACCCTGTTTATACGACCCGAATAAAAATAAACCGATAAATATTAAATACAACCCAAACCTAAATTATTGATGAACTACCAGAATTGAACCGGTATTTAATGATAGTAGAAAAGCTCAAGCTTAATTATAGGGTTAAAATTTAAAGGACAACATAAACTCATTGGTTTTGATTAACAATTTTTCCATATGACAAATTTTTTGGACCATGAAGTTTCAAATTTTGTGTAAGGTTTTCACTTATATTAAGTTCTCACTTTTATTATACAAAATTAAAAACTATATTTTAAATTATTTTCTTACGAAACAAATAAAAATAAAATTTCTTATGTCCGGACATTCCAGAGCTGGGTATATCCTTAGAAATTTCTCAAGTTAATCATAAAAACCACATCATATAAAATAAAGAAAAATATGAACTTCAATTTTTACTGTAAAAATTGAGAAAATTGTGGTTCTAATTAAATATGTTGTTTTGTTTTTTAATTGTTCGATATTTTGTTTTAAGCTTTCTCTGACATATTGAAAATTAGTGTATCTGTCTTCTACCCCTTCTTTCGCTGCATTCCTTCTGAGATATATTAACAAAATAATCTTCTACTTGTTAACACTTTTTTATTAAATTGTCGCTTAAATCAAAGAGTTTACTCTTCCCTCTATTTTTTAAAATTGATTAACTGGAACAACAGTAAAATACAGTACATGTTTATACTTGAAATCTTGTATGTTAGGACATTATAACTAGGGCTTTAAAAATCGTTAATTAACGATTTAAATTTTCAATCGAATTTCTTAATTCGAACCATTCGTGACGTAATATTAATCATTGTAGATATTAAATTAACTTAAATTTTTCTAACGATTCAAACGAAACTAACGAATTTTGGTATATCTAA
>JAQGAW010000176.1:0-39140 GCA_034698025.1 Phthiracarus crinitus
TTTCAATTCCAATTTTTTCTTTTTATTTTATTTCCATTGCATTACAATTCCAATTAATCGAAATGCAAATGGAATTACATTTTAAGTTCCAATTTCAATTTTAAAAAATGGAAACAACACTACATTACTCAGTAAAACAATGTATTAAAGAGGTTACCAAAGATAGGAAAATTAAAATAGAAATTAAGCTTTTGAAGAATAATTGATTAGAAACGAATATTAATGGATATCTTTGATTAAAATAGAATTCTATGACTCAAACTGAAACGAAATATATTAAATAAACAAAATAAAAATGAATATTTATCTGATGTGAATAAAGATCATATCATCATATGATAAATTTTCGAGCGAAGTTCGAATGCATTACAACTTTCACTTTCATCGTAAATTAATGTTTATACGCATTTTAATAATATTTTAGACGATTTGATTTTTGGTTATCAATGGCCCAAACCTAACTTTCGTATTCAAACGTTGCACTTATTAATTCCGCCCAAAAGTATATTTTAGGTGATGAAATGAGATTATAATTGCAGACTGACTGAAACGTTTGCATTTTAGTTAATGCATTAATGTTAATAAATTAAACGGAATAACAAATTCATTTGAATCAATGCCAGATAAAACTTTTTATGAACAAAAAAAACGTTTTGATATAATATATTTACCGCAATAAAAAATTGTTACAGTCTATTGTTTATAGCTTTTCGCGAGAGAATAAAAAATTAATTAATAACGCCCTCATTAGTATATTTATTTTCATAATTAATATCGATTCGAAATAATATTATGGACTGAAAATTAGTCTCCTGTGTAATAAAAAGCTCATATTTGGTATATTGAAATATTCTGTGGAATGTTTACAATTTTCATTTTAAATTTTTAGATATCAAAAATTAATTTTATGCTAGAATTTTTTTAAAGTCTAAATAATAAATAAAATATACCGAGTTATCACTTTAAATTATAGAAAATTTTTTAATTATATCGTATTTAACAATTATTTATTAATTAAATATTCTTTGAAAAAAAATTAAATTATCGATTGGAATTTTAATTAAATAAATATATTTTGTTCTAAGAGTTTATTATTAATAATTAATTATTTTTTGCTATTTTTTAGTACATTTATATTTATTAATTCGATGGAATTTTAAAGAGTTTTGCTCGTAAAACCTTTTTTCAATAATTATTTCCACAATCAACTGCTATGTCACATGATTATGAATGTAAAACTATTTTAAATTTTTTTCATTGATATAATTCTAATTATCTCTAAATAATATGTTGCAGATTGTGTTTTAGAATTCAATTTTTCTTTCTAAGACAAAAAATTCGTGAATTTGTTCTGAAAATTAAGATTAAAATAAAAACAAGCCACTTTCATCCTTAGATTCAAGTTCGCGTTTAATTTGTGTTATCGTTTGATTAAAAATTTAATTCACTTTAAAAATTTGTTAACATACAGTAATAAATTAAAGTTTAATCAATAATTTTTCGCATATTTGGAGATTGAAAAAACGATATCAGAATTCAATTTAAAAACATTCATTATCTGTTATACAAAAACCGGATTTAGATTTTCAAAATAAAACCGGATTTATATTAACTTTTAAAATTATTATTTTTTTCGAAAAACACTTTAATGATAGAAAATTTAATTATGTTTTTATATGAGAAACATAAATTGTTTGGCGAAACAATAATTATATTTGAATATTATTTGAAGTTACACCTATGCAATGTATATGCCGCTGAGATAATTGTTATTATTCCATGCAATATATTATTACCGAAGCAAAAGCTAATTAGAAAAACTAATAAACATTACGAAAAGCAGATGAAACAGATTTAAATTGTTAGCAACAATTTAATGTGTTTACTAAAATGTTGCTGAACTTGAAGTCATTTGGCACAGACGAGAGAAAGTTAAGAGCACACACACAGCCTTCAAGCGAACTTGGAATCGAGAACAAAAAATTTATCGCTTAATTTATCCGCTTCTCAGTCATTCTCTTTAGTTTCAAATAAAATGTCATTGATATGCATATTTTTTAGTAGCAGTTAACGCAAAGATATATGTATTCGTTAAAGCATTCACAAGCAGGTGTTAGTTAGTATTATGGGTATCTTTCTCTACTCATCTCGCTCTACATCTCTGCATCCCTACACCTCATCCCCCATCTGCTCATCTCCTCCTCCCTCTCCATCTCATTCTGTCAATTGTTTTTTACATTGATTTATTCCCTTCTTTTTTCATTGTTTTTATCGAGGCTCGCAAATTTGAGCTCTAATTTAAATTTGATTATGAAAAAAAGAAGTTTGAGTTAATAGCGAACATCTCACATAACACGAACTCATTATCATTACAGATTGCATTTGATTTATGCATGACATAGTGGTTGTATCAGTTAATGACTATTTCATTATGAACTCAATATTCATATCAGGGTGGAGAAAGGTATGCGAACAGCAAATAACTAAATGATAAAACACATTCAAGTCACAGCCATTGTAACATTACTCCGAATAGGGCGAAGTCAGCTTTAGATTGCAGCACATATACACACATACACATAGACATCTCGCTGTGATTACCCTTCCATAATTCCGAGCCATAGTTATTATATAGTGTTTGCTCATCTACAGTACCTTAGCTAAAGGTCTAATTACTTGGTCTTTATTTTTTATGCCAGTTTTTTTATATATATAGCGCATACATGTATAATCTATACGCATAAATAAAAAATCAATAATAAAATTCGTGCACAAAAAAATTAATCACAACCTCACACTAACTCTGTGCGAAACACATATATGCATATACCGGTACTCGCGTGGAGCTCATATTAAAAATTTAATTAAAAAACCTTTTAGCGCCTACAGCAACAACTTCGGAGGCAAAAGCATTGAGCGGTAGCAGCGTTTTAGTTGAGAAATGCATAAATAGCTACGAATGCGAACACTACTCATATCACACATTTCTTTATTTCATATATGCGTGCATACATTTTTTTGGATAATCATAAAAAAGAGCATAAAATAAAAGGGAGGAAAGCGGAGAGCAATAGTTTTTATTGTCACTCTGACGATGGACTGATGTTTCATTAGCATTATAGCTAAACTGCGTTATGCTATACTGAACAGTACTGTACTATGTGTGCAATTATTATAGTTTTGCTCTGCTCTTCACCAAAAATAATAGATGAGGAGATCATTTTTGGTAATATACAAAACAACGCATCGCACACACAGCACACCGAGTTTTGGATGGAATTAGAGGCGGTGAACGGTGCAGGTATAACGTTGTTAGCAGGCATTAATGGTAGCCATAGTATTGGTTGTACAACTCATACAACTCGTACAACTGATTGTCATTAATTACTAAATGTGTTGTTGTACATTCATTACATTCATTACATCCATTGTGTGGTAGATTGTTACGCATTATGACTCATAAGGGAAGTTCACTCGGTTAGTCAAGTTGAATAAAAAGAGCGAATAATATGCAATTCCCACGTTCAAAAAACTAAGGAAGTACACCGACCTTAATAAGTCCATAATTATAAACGATGTAAACATAAATAATGAACAAAAAATTTCGGCAGCACTCGAGTTAGGCTGTATGTGTATGTGTGTATTAAATATGACTCGATGACAGTGTGTTCGTGTGCTGCATCCTGTCATCCCGTAAACTGTAAATGATTCTCTATCTCCCCTTACTATTCATGACGTCTGTATTATCTATTAATTAATAATCTAGTGAAACATCTTATTAACGGAGAGAAAAACAAATTACATCTGTATTATACCAGTTAAATATATACATGTATAATAGTGTATAATACATAGATATATATCAGTTGTTCAGCTCTTAATGTCTAATTAATTAATACGTACTTTTAATAGTTTGTGTTTGATTAGGATTTAATTAAATATATTAGACATAAATAAGTAGAGAGTATGTACAGTTGATTACACATTTGTTTTATTCAATTATTTCTGATCTTTGCCTGCAAAAACAATTCCGTTAATTAAATTAACTTTCGCTTAACGTTATAAATTATTTTGATTACTAAAACATTAATTAAACTAAAAACCTTAATGCAATTTTTTAACACAATTATATATAATTGTATATATATTATACGCTGGCAATAGTATGTATAGTTTATACATACATATCGCTGTAATTTATATCAGAGAGAATATTAAACAAAAAAAGTGCTGCAATTTTGTTTAGCGCGCACTGAAAATTGATTGTTAGTCAATAGAGTAATTTATCTAAAAGGATAGAAATGTTTTAAAAACGAAAATTAAATTAAATTAAATAACAAAAATAATGGCATAGGCATAAAAAACACAGCGAAAAATTTGCATAATTATATGACATATTATGCAGCATTTGTACAAATTATTACAAAGTAGTGATTCTTAATGATAGTGGCTATAATGCGATTCCAGTTCAACAGAATAAACGCATAAAGATTATAAATTGTTGTTTTGCTTGTTTTATTAATAATATAAAACAAACAATTTTTCGCGTTGGGAATAGTGTGCAGTATAATTTGCTAACTGACCTCTGCTAGTCTATGGCTAAACTCTGTGAAATTTTTGATGGAACACAGAACGTGTACGCTAACGAATTAGATGTCAAAACTGGATGCTAAATACTTGTATTATAAATGCGTTTTGATTATTATAATTTTTGAATTTATTAATTCAGCTGAGAGTGGAATACACTTAAATAATTCACCTCTCTTTCTCTTTCTCTCTCTCAGTAACAAACAAAAAAATTCTATTAAGTGTATGCAAAGTTAAAATTTAAATTTCTAGGATATTTTATTATTTATTCCAGCTGTTCGTAAAATAGTAAATTGTGTGCCTAATTATATGTAATTTATAAAATAAAAAATTGATTTTCTTGAATAGTGAGCTTATTATACAAGTTTTGCCATTTAAATTCTGTTAGATTTTTCACTATCAACTCTTTTTAAAACATCAATTTTTCTTTATCACAATCATCTTGAAAGAAGCCTTTTATGTATGAAATATTTTCTATATTTGTATGCACTCTAGATTTTTCCCAACTAAAGAACGATTTTAATTTTTTCTTTTTTCTCTTTAATTTTTGAGTGATACTAATTGATATTTAATACGAGTGCGCTCGGCATTCATCCTCCAAAGAGGTACTCTTTTCCTTGGAAAAAACATTAATGTTCGCAAGAATTGAAAAAATTCTTAAATATATTTTTGTTGAAGTTATTTACGGTGAAAATTGAGTGTACAGATAATTTAAACTGTTTTAAAAAGTTTGTTTTGTGCGCAGCGTTCATACCTGCGGTACATCCTGTTATCATTAACAAAAGCTAAACCTATTATTATGTGGTTTAATAAGTTTTCCTTTAATTTCAATGATATTTTTTTAAATACTGTATATCGCATATTAATTTATATTTAATTCTCGTGAAAAAATGTTTTGCGAAATTATAATTTTTTTACTTCCGTTTAATTTTTTTTTCTGTTCGTAATTTTGCTTTAAAATTCAATTTTTTTGAAAAATAAAAAAGTCAATTCTAGATCTGTTATCAATTAATGTTTATTTAATTATAAATTGGAAACCAAAAATGCGTAATTAATTTATTTGAAAAATTACCATTTTTTCTAACAAAAGTAAACTGGAAATAAAATAGTTTTTTTTTGTAATTTTACTCTTAAAGATAAATATATCGATAAATTTTAACAAAACTTTATAATTTCAGTTTGAATATTTTAGATAATAATTTGAAACAAATATTTTAAATTTTAGATATTTTAATCAATTTAAATTTAATGTAATCATTATTTGCAAAATTTTTATTTCATAGTATTTAAATTATTTTTTCATATTAAATAAAAAACAAAATAAAGATATTTTTTGTTTTGCTTGATTTAAATATCCATCATTATTGTAAAAACGTGACTAAAATTTTAATAATGGAAAATAAAATATTCAATAATAGCAAGAAGTTGGTATCGGTATTGAGAACGAATACAACCATCATATGTAAATTTACACATATTTACAATAATTTGAGTGCATTAATATTTTCTGAAAAATTAATTTATTTTCCTTAAATTAGATTACTTATAAAATGTTAAAATAATAGAAATAACAATTATTTTTCTTTGACACTTTGATTTACATTTTTCCTTTTGTTTAGTTGGACAATATTTTTTTTAAAGAAAAACAACGTAATGTTTTGAAAATTTCCTTAATTTAAATAATTATAAAATATTATGCTTGACATTGAAATAAATGTCTTATTAAATAATTACGAAATGTAGTTAAATGATCTAATTCGAGTTCTTTGAGCATATAATTGCATTTTAGTTAAGTTTGACGAAAACAGAAATAAACACAGCGAACCTTCATGTTGATTGAACGTGTTATTAATTTTGTTATTTTTATAGCGAAATTCTCATGAAATTAACTTTACAAAAACATTAGATTTCACTTAAATATTTTGAGTTATGTTACAAAAAGGAGTCTAATAAAAACCATATCTATCTGTAGTATGAAAAATTATTTAAAATGGGTTTACAAAAGCATTTATTACAGTATTTTTAAATATAGCTTAGATTATTTAAAACATGTAATACCAAACCCAATAGTCTTATGGTGTATTTTTTCTAAATCAGCAAAATTAAGCTGATTTCAACTTATCAACAAAAATTTTAGATGAAACTTTAACTTACTTATCGTTAGGGATAGGGGTTTACAGGAAAATCCAGTTTATATTCCTTGATTGCATTACCGGGACATTAATATGTTAAATAATACAATTTAAAACTAATCATTTAAAAGAAGTTTTATTTTCCCGTTTTTGACAATTTCTTGAAGTTATCCCGGATATGTACAAATATTCAATTATTCCAGTTTTTACTATATTTAGCAAAAATTTTTTAAATACTACCACAAAAGCCTTTAATATATCTTCATAATTAAAATAAAATATGAAAATTAAAAAGTAATTATAAAAAAAATTTCAAAATTTAGCAATAAAAGTGTTATGTTTATGATTAGTAGAATTTGAAAGATCTTTTTTCTTTTATAAAAAGTAACTGAGATGAACAGACAACTCTTTTCAGAATGTAATTTAAATATTTCTCATAATATCCAAAATTAACTTTTTTGGAATTCCTAAAATTTCTAATAGTAAATAAAAAATTTTCCCGGGAATAGTCCCGTTTTGGGTTGAATTTTGTTTCCTGTTCCCAGAAAAATTGGGTTGAAATGTTCTTTAAGTATAAATATAAATTAAAGAGAACTTTTATGTTAAGGGAAAATGTTAAAAATTATAAATCCACTGAATTAGCATCATATTAGACTCCGAAATCATAAAAAATTTCAGGTCCGAGCCCGACTAAGGCCCTATAGATTGAAGCCCGACCCGGCCCGAGCCCCATTATTTTTTAAAACTCAAAGCCCGGCCCGATTCGGCCCGACTAGTTACTACATGCATCTGATTAATTAAAATTTTTTATCGCTCTAAATTTCAGTTATCTTTATAATTTTATGATAAAAATTGTACTTTTCAAAGTTTGATATACTTTACTATTGTTCTTTAAATGTTATTAATAAATATAGATAACAAAACTTCATTAAATTTAATTATAAGACAAAAATTGGATGGATAAAAATTAATACCTATTTATCTCAAGGCCCGACATTTTTTGTTTTAAACCCGAACCCGAAGTTTATAGGAAATTCGTCGGGGGCCCGCTGGGGACCGACAAATCTTGGGCCCGTTTAGGAGTCTACATCATATTTAATTTTTTAGAGTAAAATTTAAACTTAAAATGTTACATTCCAATAATTATTTTTACAAAATCCATCTTCTAATGAGCTTAAAATCTCAAGCTCATGATAATATTTTTCAGATTGATTTCTTGAATGATATACGAAAACATTAACAGAAATGTTTAACATATTTAAATATTCTATAAATTAATCAAATAATTTTAATTTTGATTAAAAAATTAATCTCAATTGTCATTTTTTAGTTAAAGTAAGTTAGATATTATTTATTATTCTAGTTATAGCTTTATTTTTATTATATATCCATATGTTATTTTTGACTTATAAGCATGGCTCGAATAAGCTCGAGACAATTAATCTACACACTATTAAGCTCAAACTCAGGTTCAAGGATTCGGCTCTCTGCAAGTAAATGCTTAAACTCATAGACAATTATTCACATCATTCATTAACAAAATTATTTAAAATCTAGTAGGTTTAAGCGATTAACACAGAACTCCGCTTCTTGCGTAGTAGACAATAGTTTTTTATTTTAAAAAATTTGTCCTTGCAATAGACAATTGTGCAGTTAATGATAATATTTAATTTTTTATTCGCTTTACAGCTCAACTGTTTCGATTATTTGTTTCAACATTATTTCAATTTATGCATACATGTGTTTATTTAAGAGACATTA
Source organism: Phthiracarus crinitus (assembly GCA_034698025.1). NCBI lineage: Eukaryota > Metazoa > Arthropoda > Arachnida > Sarcoptiformes > Phthiracaridae > Phthiracarus > Phthiracarus crinitus. Next base: position 8,481 of record JAQGAW010000176.1, read on the forward strand.
TTTGTAAAATTTGTAAATTTTTGCTTAATTTGTTTCTGAAGTTATCAATTTTTTACTTGTTCCTAACCTGAATAATTTTATTTTTTTTTTGGAAAAACTTACTTGTAGTTTACTAGTATTCTTGTGTTATTCATGAGTCATGATTAGGAATGATGTTTGCTCATCACCAGAGCCTCTACTTTTTCGGAAATCCGAGTTTTTTATGGTTAATTAAAACTTTCGGAATTTAAAATATTTGAATTGCTTAACTAATAATAAACAGATTTAAACCACTTTAAGTTTCCGAAAACTCAGAAAAATTGACTTAATCAAAAATTCCCGAAATTTTCCGAATTTTCTCCGAAAAATAGAGTTATTGAAAAAGTGTCGTATAAATTTGAATACTCGGTAGTTTTTGAATGGGGCGTTTTTAATTCTCTTTTGGAAAATTTTTTGAATATTTTTAATTGAAAATTTTGTTTTTAAGGCAAAAAATTTGGTATAAATCAAATGAGTTAAACGTTTAAAAATTACAAGAAATTTTAAAAAGTGAATCTCATTACATGAAAGTATGAAAAACATATTTTAAATGGAATTTTCGTTAAAATTTTCCGAAAACTTCCGACCGAAATTTTAAGGTTTTTGTTCAGAAAAAGTAGAGGCTCTGCTCATCACTAATGGACTCTTTAAGTTGAAGATTTAAAAAATCATAATTTTAGTTATGTAGAAATAGTTATCAGTTTCAGTGCAGTCATCTATCAAATAATGTTTTATTTTTGGGTGTATTGGGGTAGTGAACCATTTTTTATCATTTAATGGAATATTACTAATAGCTATTATCAAAAAATCATTTTACACATTTTGACAACGAAAATAAAAAATTATTGAAAATTGTCAATCCTGTAAATTCTTGACTAAATTTGGTTTATGATCAACCAAAGAAATTTTGGAAGTTTAAAAAAATTTACATATTTATTAAAATTATTACATTTAAATTGACATATAATTATGAAAAATTTATTAAAAACAAAATGTTTAATAAAGAAACACGTGTGGTCTTATATAACAAACCACACCTTATTTTAATAATTTTTAAATAAATTATAAATTCAAAAAACAATTTGATTTTTATTTCATCTAAATTTTAATTTTACTCCGTCTTCTAATTAAATAAGCATAGTATTTATTTAAGTAAATTTATTACTGGTAGAAATCAAAATTCAAATGCAAGTCGCGATGATTGTAGGCGGACATACACAATGTGTATGTAACTTATTTGTTTACACTCGTAAACCTGCTACAAATTATCATTCGCTTCTGCATGTGGTACGCTTGATAGTGTCAAGTTGACACTCAACTCAGACTTTGTGATCTTACAGTAATTTTAAATTTATTTGTTCGCTTATTTATACGCTATAATCAGTCGTTTCCAGGCTAACTAACTTGAATTTTTCCATAACTCAATAATTTATTTAGTATTAGATTAAATAAATTATATAAATAGCGATGAGGTAAACAAAATTTCTGTAAAAAAATTAATTTTTCTTAAAAAATATTATGCGCGTAATTATATTTCATTATTAACTAAACAAATTTATTTGGTAATTCAATTTTTAATCCAAAATTACTTTTAATTTATTTTAATTTAGTTAATGATGTCATTAAACAAAATTAAATTCGCTTTTAAGTGTAAATAATTACAAAACTAGGAAAAATATTTCTTGTAGTCAATTCATTGCATTGTTTTATGAATGCTGTAACGTTGTAATTGTGTTTTAGTGGTAATTCCCTTAAAAACTTTAATTTAAAAAGAAGACAATTATAATTTAGGAGAAACCGTTTTTAGTTGCAAAGAATTGGCTTATTTAGCCAACATATACAATAATGTGTACATGAATACAAGTATACATGCATTTATGTGAATAGCAATTAGCCATAAAAACATGAAAATATTAAGCTCATGTATGCTGTGTTATATCCAGATGTTATTAACTTTACGCTTTGATGAACATTAATAAGTTAGTGCTATAACTTTTAATTAACACTAACACTGTAAGCACAAGAAATGCCAGTTTTGGCCTTCAGGTTGATTCGACCTCACGTTCAAGGGTGATATTTAGTCGATTGTTGCGCTGCTTTTTTTAGAGAAGAGACAGTTTAAAATTATAATTTTTTAGCAGCATATTTCTCAATCAGATAAAGAAAAGAAATCAAGTCTCTCAGCATTTATTATCTTGTTTTGAGCGGAGAATGTGAGAAAATGCCGATAATATTCATTTGATATTGATAACAATAGCTGCACATCTCGATGCACACAGTTCTTTGACTTTACAAATGATTATAGACCATTGCCTGTCATATCTCACGCATTAATGACAATGCATAGACTGATTACAGAGTGGTCACTTTACCACTGCACGAGTTCGCCGATTGACGGGTTGTAATTATTTTCTAACCGGTCATTAGGAATGCAGATTTGAATTAAAGATAGAAAATAATATGAAAACACAGGCAGCAAAGATATGCGAGAGAATGAGAGAATGAGAGAGAAAGCAGATGATCGTTCACTGCTATAGTTCCAGTGTTCCAATCAAATTCGCATGAAAATCAAAATTAAAAATATAATACCATATATAAAGAAATAAAAAAAAGCGAATGAGAGGTTTAGAGTTTATTATTTTTATAATTGGAGACTTGACGATAGATAGATATATTTTTTCCCATTTTTTTGTTGGAAAAAAATCTATTTTTATTCGCTTATATACTATGGAGCGGTACTAAAAAACTAGTGTCAGAGAATGGGGAGAGCGAAGCGAATGTAGAACTACGAGAGCAATACCAACTGGAATATTGGCGAAGTAATGCGAGAGTTGAACAATTAAAGCAACAAAAGTTATTATTATGATGGAGCCAAGTTGTGCTCTTAAACCATTATAATTACAGAGCAATGAGCATCCAAAGGAAGAAGTCACGATTTTTAAGTTTTGTTTTGCTATTGCAATCTTCACTTCACTTGGCATTGCTTAGGGTGCGTTAATTGTCGGTTTTATAATGATGACGGCCAACACACAAAAAAATTCAAGTTCCGGGAAAGAGAACTAAAATTATCATTCTTACCGAAAGATAATTATTATGAATGGCGAAAAAGTTGTCTGGCCTTGCATTTACTGCTTTTTTTCTAACTCCTCGAGAAAATATTTTATTTTTTTCAAAACAGGTTGAGAGTTATATCGAGTTTTTGATATTCATACTGAAAAAATGACAGTAACAGAGAAATGAGAGCAAAAGGGAAAAAATGATAAGCAAATCTAGATTTGTGTAATAGCTATTTGAATTGAAGCGAACACTGAATTGCGTTTAAGTTTACTTTCTCTCTCATCTCTCGTTCTCTCACATCTCGTGTCAATACTGTTGTGATGTCTATGTCTGCGTTTTACCGATCGAAGTCGTGTGCGTTTGAATCCTTTGAGTCCAATCATTTGGGCAGTATTGGTCACAATGGAGTGTGCAATGTATCGATTTTGATGGCCTACTGACCCACGACAGGTGATGCTGATGCTCATGTAATAGTGGCATAAATGTGTCCTTGAAATCAGTGTAGTATTTCTGATGATTGTACGTATGTGTGAGTGAGTGAGTTAGTGACTGAGAGTGTGGTTGTTTGTTGTGTTGTGTTGTGTTGTGCTGTTGTTGTGTTGGATGTCGTGATAGAATAATGTGCCTTTCATTCATTTTGTAGCGCTTTTCATTTACTATTTATATCATCCGTGAAGAGTTTTATTAACAATTATTTTTGCGCTCCGTATGTATGAAAAGAATGCATGTTTTGAATAAATTAATAGTTGTCGTCTCTCTTAAATTGAACATAGTGTTGATCCCATCACTATTAGGCCGAAAATCTATGCAATATATACTGAATATACTGTACAGCCGTATGGCGTATAATATAGCAATAATAAAGCCGAGTCATGCATATTCACTCAAATTAACTCAAATGCCATAATATATTAGCGAATCAACTAATCAGACAAAATGATTAAATTTTATTGATCCCGGCTTTCAAGCTTCGTGCAGATTTGACGTTAGTCGTGACTACTTATGTTATATAAGTTATACTGTAATACTAGATATGAGTGATGATAAATTCTGGCACAAACTTATATTGCGCTCATCGCAACGGACCGTACTCTACAAACACAGACAAAGCGTATAACTACTGGAACCCAACTAACGATTATAATTAAAACGAAAAAAAACTTATTTTAGCCAAATATGTTAAACTTATGATTGCTTCCCAGTTTTGTTACTGTATTTGTATATAAAAATCATCACTGATTTCATTACAACTATTCTTACGCGATTCGCATGAAATAAACCTGAAAAAGATTTTTCCCGATTCTAATGTACGTGTACTGTATAGCGTATTATTCATATAATGTATACGATATTTGGTGATTAAAATAATTACATAAACATTTTGTACGTCATATTCGTCATGAGTAGTGCTGGAGTGGTGCGATAGCATTGCTTTATTATAACAAAAGGCATTTTATTTGTATTTCCAGTGTCTCTCTATCTCTATCGCTCGTTCACTAAACAATCATCACTTCCCACCGCATGCGCTTAAGTGATCGTAATTAACTTTTTTGAATAATTAATTAGCGATGAATTAAAATGCGCAAATGCGAGAGATAAACAAGTGTGTTATTAGACAAACACTGAGCACTAAATGTTTAATAGTAATGATAAAAAGACGCGCGCTTACTATTTGTACTGAAAGTTGTTACTACCAGTTAAACAGTTAGGAAAAGTGAAAACGTTTTCTGTCAAACGTTCACATCTACTGTACAGCAAGAAGAAAAAAACAGTCGTTTTTATTTTGTTTCTAATATCACATATACGCACACAACGCATTCAATATTTGAGCGAAGCTAACTTTTTTTGTGCATTGCCTGAACGATACATACATTTTGAGGGGTAAGTAGAAAGTGATGGTAAAGAGAGAGACAAAAAATCCATAATAATATAATATATTATGGGTTTAATATGTTTAAATGATATAAGTTGCCATCAGATGGCGATATATGTAAGAAAATGCGTGCGATAGTAGTAGAGCAGCAGCAGCTCTGGAGAAATAGCAATGCATCTTATTTTTCTCGCATTTGCTCAGATTAAAATTGCTCCGATATTATGCATTGAATTGTAAGGCTTAGCGATAGCGTAACGCATATCCAAACAGTGGATTGGTGTTGGTTTGCCTGCCAAAGCAGCTCAATATTCATCACAATCACAGGCTTAATTCTCACTGTTAATGACTTTTGGTGGCTCTCAGTCCACTCCTCTCTCTTTTTTTATGCCATTCTCTTTTTTGATCAAAATATTTTTTATGGTTTTTCGCCATTACTTTCTATATGTCATGTAATAATAAATAATTATAATAATAAGTACTACTAAATAATAATACGTTTGATTCCTATCGATAAGTTCCTAAATAATTAAAAAGTTCATTACTAAAGCAAGAAAACTACGTCTCATTTCAAGTGTGTATAACTATAATTAATTCTATCTGTAAACTGGAAGAATCGCTGTTTGTGTGCATCACTTTGTTTCTTTAAAAGGTAAAAAATATTCCATTCGATCATTGATTTTTTAGTTTTGATTGCGATGACATACGCGTTTGCATGTGATAGGAGGCGAATGCTTGTCTCGAGTGCGAGCGAACCATATATACTGTATATTTTCTATCAATGTATGTGTATGTGTATGTGTTTGTGTGCCGTTATTCGTTGTTCGTTGTCGTTGTTGATGCCAAGCATAGTGTATAATATGATGAGCTCTACAACAAGAGTGTAACTTTTTTTATCAATGCACTTCACTCTTGTCACTATTCCCTAACAGTAGTAACACAGAGCTCAGTAAACTTACACACTATTTTCACTGCAGAATCGGTTTTTAGCTTTGCTTAGGCATAGCTTCCCGTTAGCATCATCTCCGCATCTGCTCTTCCTTATAATGTATGTGCATATGAGGGAGGCTTTCTCTCTCCACTAAATCTTCGATAATTGAAACATTGTTTATTAAGCAATAAATTGTCAAAGTTTTTAGAGTTTTAGAGTAAATATATTTTTCTAACAAATAAAATATCGAATTATTTTAAAATGAGTTTCGCTTTCGATAGTAGTTTCGAAAGTATTAAAAGGGTATAAAATAAAGAGGTTTTACTGCAATAAAATTCTATCTGGAATCCATATTTGCGATGTTTATATTGTAAAGGTTGGGGCATACTGTAACAGTGCATGCCGTCTGTAAGCGAACAGTGACAGAGTACAGTACAGTAACCATAACCATGTGGATGTGTTTGAATGGATGCTATACTTTTTACGCTACCGTAACATTATATACAACATAACACAATACATACACAACGTGAACGTGCATTACGTACGTTCAAGTGATGCAATTCGCTCAAACGATGTTAAAACGCCATTCAGTTAAGCCTATCTCTATATGACCATATGATGGTCAATACATTATAGTTGGTCGCAGACAGTGTGACCAATACAATCACACACAACAGTCGTCTATACATTTATATATAATGTTAGTTTACAATGGAATAATAAAGTAATGAAAAGGTGGCAAATATACAGTTACAAAATCAGTTTTCCGCTTGCATTAGTCGTAAGCATTGAATGCTATTAACAGGAGATAAGTGTAATAATAATAATAATAATAACTAGAAATTTATGTCTACTTCGAAAAACATAAGCAAAAAATAAAAGTAAAACAAGAAAAGTAATTTTTAATGTAAGCGTTATCTTATCTAAATGTTATTGCCTTTACTGATAGCTTAAGCGACAAATATATAATATGAAAGAATTGTAAACAATTTAACTCACAAAAAATCCATACATTATATGCTTTAGCGAATTTTGCTCCTTTTCCTAAACTTTAAACTGTGCAGAAAAAATATTTATTAGTTTACAGCTAAATGTTTACATAACGAATTGCTATTAAACATATCGTATATAAAAGTATATCAAAGCGTGATTTCTATCCCACAGATCATCCCAATACCAGATTTACGTCAAACAATTCAAATTCTCTCTCTGTCTCTGTCATGTCTCTAAACTATATTTAGTTGTGTTCAGGTGTTCATGTGTTCATATACCTGAGGCATTTGACTTAAACCCAGTCCCCCATTCAATCTAAATTTAGAGAGTTTTACTCTCAGTGTGTGTCCCCACGCATAAAAAATATTCCTGCCCTCTGAGGGAAAAAATTTGCATTTAATGCTACTTTCAATAAATCTCAATTCAGATTTACCCCCACATATCTCTCGACGAGGTTCTGTTTATTTATTGGTAAGCTCCGCCTGTCTAAAAAGCCCCGTCTCAGTTGTAGTTGTGTATGCATTCAACTTTACTGAAAGATAGTCGAGAGTTGTAGTGAACGTTAACAGTTCCAACACTAGTTGGCATTCAGCTATGTAGTGAATATTGGAAATACACATCTAATATATGCTGTTCATGCATCAAACAGTGAATCAGTGAATCAGTGAATCGCGATTCTGATTACCCAATGCTAAACAGTAAACAGCCATATATTCCATTGATAACTATTAAATGATCTAAAATCAACTAAAATGATCTTCGACTAGACGTCAACTCATACCACACACACCATTGACTAATTTTTGCTTTAATTTAATTCATTTTATTTATTAATCATTATTTACCATCAACGGTCGAAGTTTCATATTTTTGTCTATAAGTTATATATTGATTAACCAAATGATTATTATTGATCGAAATAAATAAGTTAATATCAAAAAATATAATCGTAATAAAAAAATTCGTTTACAAAAAGTGTGTCACAAAAAGTTTTTCTCCGCTTTTTTTTGTTAAATAATAATAGTAAATAATAATAATACATATTTGGTGTTATTTTTGTCGAATATAAGTTATTATTAGCCAGAAAATTATTATTGTTGTGGATTATTAATTGTGATTGTTTTAAGCATTTATTATTTTGGTAAGTGTTTACAGTTCACTACTTATTATAGTTTATAACGTGTAACGCGATATAACTTATTACAACTTTGTTATGTTATTTCTTGTTTTTATTTTTTTATTTTGTCTTTCGCTGTCACAGTCTATCTTTGATGCAATAGCAATAGAATTGCGATAACTTTATATATATATAACTTATACATGTATATATCAGTTTTTATCTCTTTTTACCCTCACATAGAATATATATATATAAATATAAATACAGTATATATACGTACTGTAAATAAGGGTAGTATACAACTATAAATACTGTAGATGTAAGCGTGTATACTGTACTGTATATGGTTTATGCGTTATATGCTATTTATTGTGAATCATTGGTGACCAATGCTTACGAGTTGACAACAAATAATAGCGATGGTTCATTCTAGTGACCAGAAAAGCGAGAATATAGCTTATTCTTGCGCTAAAAGCAGAAAAGTTAGTCTAAACGTGTTCTATGTAATAGCCATTGGACTAAAGTGATGCTGTTATGTCTATTGGTATTGCTATTGCCATCAGATGAATAGGGGAAAAGTGCTTTTTTGAGTGTTATACTGTTATACCAAGTAATACAGTAGTGAAAAGCATTAGCCACAGAAAGTGTCTTATAAACTCCATGCGCCAAACAGTGTGCTTGTTTTGCTTTGCACAATATATTTTCGCAAAGACTTACTATTCCAGTGTTATTGTTAGTGTGCGGTGAGATTCAGTTGACGCTCTGCTCTGCTCTGCTCTGGCTCTCAGTTTCCCATAGAATAACGTTAGCAATAGAGTTAGTGTTAGTGTTAGTGTTAGTGTTAGTGTTAGTTGCATATGCTGTTCTCACTCCTCAATCGTAGTCTGATTTCGTACGATTCGATTCCGTTGGACTTTATTTCGCAATCAAGCGATGATTTACTCGTTATCATTGCGTTTAATTAGAAAAAGTGCTGTACAGGTAGATAAGACAAAAGGATGCTATTGTTCTCTACGCCGAAGCAGTCATTTCATGTCTCCTGATTAGTGGATTCAGCATTGAAAGATGGTGTGAGTGGCTTATGCTCTTAAATGTTGTCTCATAATAGGGGCGTGTATCACTTAAATCGCTTTTTTAGTTAATTCAAAGTGGCCGACACGAGCGCATGCGAAACCAGAGCATAGTTTACAGTTTACAGTTTACACACTGCATAGCACCCAAAGCACACTACAACTGCTATAGCCATCGCTACCGCTCTCTCTCTCTCTCCTCTCTCTCACACATCGATTGTGAACAATTTTTCTTTGCAGTTAAAAATGATGAAAAGGAGGTATGCATTACTCTTTAGTATTGAAAAACGTATAAACCGAAAGTGTAAACGCTCTCTAAAACACGCGCATGTTTTAGAGAAGGAGGACGATGTCAATAACAATTGGTCCAATAAAAATATGCCTGTCGTTAAGGTGCTGATGATAATGACATTTGTGATATTTGAATATTAGAATCGTCATGATCTCTCCCCCACTCTCTCACCCAAATGACCATTCAATCTCTCCAAACCTAATGTTTACATTCTCAATGTCTTCGTACAAACACACGCTCAATGTGTTCACTCAATGCTCTCTCGTCGCGCAATATCAGTACTTCACTATATTTATTGTTTACCACTTAAATGTTATTCATATTTTTCAGTTCAATTATTGTATACTGAAAAAACTCATAAAACTCAATCGCATCATGTTTTTTAACTTATATTTTTATGTTTTCAATTTGTATTTTTAATGAATAAAGCGTATAGAGTTTTGTTTTATTTTACTGATCAAGAGATTAAAGCCAAAACTAATAAAAAAGTTTTTAAAAGAAGTTTTCTAAGCTGTGATTCCAGAAGTTTATTTGTGCGTCTTTTAAATTCTAGCAAAACGTTTTAACGAGAGATAATAATTTAAAAGAACCAGAAAACCATTATATTTTTTGTCGAAAACAACAAAATTAGTTATACAACACATTAAACTAAATTAGGTTCAGAAATATATATATTTATTTATTATATTTTTCTGTGTTTTTGAAATTTAATGTATGATAGAATTATATCGAATTTTATAATAATAATTATTCGCAACATTTATTTGCGTAATAAGATTTAAATTTTTATACTATTTTTTCGTTTTTATTGCTTAAAAACTGAAAATAGTTATCATTGTGAATGTATTATATAGTATTGTTGTTTCGTTGCATTGTTTATCACACTTATCTGTTCTTTACCTTTGCTCAAACAACCAAATAATGAACAGAACAACGAATGCTGTTTAGTGCTACAGTATATTACATCCCAACTGCAATCTTTATACTTGCAAACCGCTGATAACAATCCCTTATAAACTTACAGTGAACAGTTTGGATGACGTGCAAAGGTTATAATATTAACTCACACTCAATACAAACACACACACACACATACACACTCACTCACTCACTCACGAACACACACACACACACACACACACACACACTCACTCACTCACTCACTCACGAACACACACACACACACACACACACACATACATACATGTTGTATAACTTTGAGCGAAGAGTATTGCACCACTCCTTGCTTTCTCGTTTCTTATGTTAGAGCTTCTATTGCTGAATATATCGCACACATACACACACACAACGCACATAAATGAATAAATATATATCTTTTGTGCAAAAAATACTTGAAAGAATATACTTTTAGTATCATTTAGAGCTAAAGTCTTTGATAAAATTTGTCTTACTATTGTGATTGTGTACTAATAAACGAAATACATTACAAGTATCATTAATGGAGAAACAGAATGCATTTACAAATAATAATCATAATTTTTGTGATGAGAAACCGGGAAAATGTAGTGATAATATAAATTCGGTTCAAATTAAATAGAAAATACGGCGTTAAATGTCTGTGACTCAATCTTATTAGTCGTCTCTTTGCACTATCTGTCCGTCTGTCTGCGCTGTACAGTACAGTACAGTATAATACATTACACGATTCTATGTACTGGTATTGCACTTTAATTCATCAAAATGGTTGAATTTCATTAATGATTGAGTAAATTTAATTTGTATTAATTAGGACATGACTCCCTTTTCATTAGAGGTAGCATTAAGTTTATATTTGGTTTTGTCAATTTATTTGCTTAACAGTGTAGTGAGTGTTGTGCAGCAGCAATAGCAACACAACTCACAACTGTACTGTAACAGTAGAGCATGGAGTATGGGCTTTAGCTTTAGCTACGGTTAAAGCAATAGCGTGATGATAACAAAATGCAATTTCTCTTTACAATACTAATAATTATTGCAGCTGTAATGCTAACAACAACAGGCTATGTTTTTGTTTCTTTTGTTATAATAATATTAATATTTGGCTTATTTTGTAATGAATTTACTTTATAAAAGAATTATTTCAATCATTAGATCGGTTTTGCGTTGATTCAGTTGTCTAATAACCAAATATTCAGATGAATTCGCGTTTTATTTTATTTTCTAACACAATAGAAATTAATGACACGAACTTATAATAATGTTTAGTGAAAAACAGAGCTCAGTATTAATTTCGTTCGTAATTTTCATAATTTCTAGCGAATGAACAGGTAATATACTAACACTTAAACACTTAAACACTTAAACACGTGCATAGTTAGCATAACACCACCTGCGGAGACAACAGACAACCCGGATTAGGATGTGATATGTGCTATAAATGATATGATTGCTATGCCTGTCTGTCCATTAACTGTGAAATTGGACACACATTTTTTATAGCGCGGTTCACACTCTCTAAAAATGTAAATGATATTAAAAAACATTAACAGATTGAGCGCTTTGATAGTGTGTTGTGTGCGCGAGAAGACGCGAAAACGAGATAAAAATAATGCTATGCAAACGCGATATATCTATCATTATAAAAGAGTGAATCATTAATTCATTTCATTTAACCATCATTTCATTGCTAACGTCATCGCTAACACTCGCAATGCTCTGTCTCACTGTCTCCAGGAACAAACAGGACCGTAGATGACCTAATTGATGCTGAAATTGATCACTGATGCCAGTAGTTATTGTTCTCTCATTCTACTGCCTCAAAATCATTGATTAGTTTTTAGCTGCGAGTCACACACACAGACATACACCACGCTCTCACTATTGTGCACTAACACTCACTCACGAGTCAGTCAATCTGTAATAGGGATCGATATTATTTTGGGAAAAAAATCTACGAAAAAACTTTTCTCTCCTCTCATTCAGTGCAAACACATTTTACATTGAGTTACTGTAAAATAGAGTATATCTTCTAATTTGCACTTAAATTTTCAGAATGAAATTAAATTTATTTGGGAATTGATTAGTTGGTTATTCACATCTAATTTATTTTCTCGTTATGACTTTTCCAATCGTAATAATTACTTATTTCTCATTACAGTATATTGTGATTAATGCACATTTTATGCTTAATTTCTAAATGACTTTAACTCAGCTATTACTGTATAATACTGTACACATACATCAATGTGTACTCGCAATAAGTAAAAGTATATTTTTTTCGTAATATTATCAAACAAAAAAATTTTACTATTAAGACAAAAAATGGTGATGCCTTTTCTAAAAGCGAAATTATTAATCAGAAAGTTGTCATCTTTAAGAGTACTTAGTAAAGTAAAATTCATCGATTAACAAACTTAGTGAAGTGCATTGACACGCTCTCAAGCATTAATCATGTAATGTATTTAAAAAATGCTCTGTAAATATTTTTCGCCACTAATAATTGTTTAGATAGCCTCAATTTTTTGTTGGCTGCGAAAAAAATAGTCACATTACTAACATGATTATTGGTGGACAGCACAAAGATTTTCAGCTTTTTGAATGCAGAATAGAGTATGTATGGCTTAATGCGAGCGCATGTTTCGCCTTAAGGTTAATTTAGCTTAGAGATGAAAATTCAAAAACCTGTTAGTAGCCTCTACTAGATTTGCAAATAGATTCCAACCTTCCGGACTATTGATACTTTCAAAGCTATTGAAAATTGTTGTACCTTTTTTTGTTGCTGGTAAACCTGTTTTTAGGGTCCTCCTACACGAACTCAAAAATTTGATTGACATGCGTGTCTGTAATACTGCCAGTGAGACGAAAAATAAAATGCAGGTAAACAGGCTTTAAGAAATGAACTACAAGTAAGGAGACTCAGCTTGAGTTTTTTGTTTGAGTTATTCTCTGCTTCGAATCATCACATCACCATTGGAGGTTCACATACTTTTAAGTTATCATAAGGGGCACAATATGTAGGGGTATGTAATGTGTAGTATGCGAGAGCATGTAGAGTCCTAGACATGCATCATCTCATCTTATGCCTTAACTATCCCCCTCATCCATCACTAGCACGTCAGATTGCGTTTATATTGTGTATATCTTAAAACAAATATGTGCAAAATAATATAGCATTAGCTTACGTTAGGACCATTGCTAGAGGCTGTTCGGTAAATTGCTGTCTGCAATAAAATCGTAGTCTTATTCTTAGTCTTTGCCACAGCAATAACCTTAGTGTCATTTTGTGCCTAAGCTGCTCCTTGTTATGAGGTGGAGGAGTGCTAAGGGGTGTAAAAATGGTAAAATGGGCAACACAGCCACCTTCGTTCACCGCTACGCCCCTTTTTTACACACTTTGATTAATGTTTTTTCCATTTTACAACACTTTATTTTAGAAGCGAAGAGCTTTTACTAAAAAAAACCAAATAGTATATCAAACTCACGTACACAGTACAGAGTGCATACTGTAACGCCGTATACCGTATAAACATCAATCGTATTTATTTCCTAAACTAGATTCTGTTCACTCGCACTGCCTGTTGCTGTGCTCACGATTTATTTTTGGTCTACCTTTGCTTTTGGTTCGAACCATGAATAAAAAAAGCGAAATCTTCATTCAACCCACTGTTATATCACACCTGTGAGCTACTCTTTAATTCACTCCTCCAATTCACGAATATTGCTACTTCACTACCGCTAGTTTTTTTTCAGTTAAGGTAAAAGTTTAATCTTAGAGGCAGAATAAATCGCCAGCTAATAATTTTTCAAAATCTTTTAGTTAGCGCTTCCTCTATTCATAACAGTTCTCTTCTCGGTATTGTTTTTCTTCATTGTTTGTTTTACACTTTCGTATTATCATATTTCACTTTATATTTCGGATGACTGACTAATTTGGTATGAGAAATGATATATGATTAGAATTCCGTTTAAAATTAGTTGATTAATGAAGTTTTGTTTGCAAAAAAATTACGTGTGAAAGTGTAATGTGGCTGAATATTCGGTTGATATAAAAAAATTAATTATTTTGCGTCAAAGTAATCAAACACGTCGTTTTTGATTAATTAAGTGAATATTTGGTGCCGTAATTAAATATATGTTTAAAATGGCATAAATGTTTTATTTTTTCGATGTAAGAGTTAATTGCTATTTATATTTCGCTGCCGTAACTATGCGTTACTCTAACTAATGAACTACAAGTAATAAACTTATGAGCGAAAAAAAAAACGAAAAAAATAATGTCTATTAAATATGTGAAATTAATAATATTTTTGTTGGAACGAAAATACTTTTACTTTAATCTTCCTCAAGCTATTTAGTTTCGCTTTCTTTGAAATAACTTTATATTACACTTTAAAAATCGAGTTGGGGGTGACGTTTAAATTGGTTTTAGCAGCAGTTATTATGGATAAAAAAATAAATAAAAAGCAGTATAAGAAACTAATCCCTAAAATAACACGTTTAGCTTAGAATTTTTTTTTCTGAACTTGGATTCGAAACTTATATATAATAAAAATTCCTTTATTATCGAAGTTTGGAAGTATTTTAGAAATTTTGTAATAATGAAAAGAATTAATTGATTAAAACTTAGTATTGAGATCTGTATGTTTAGAACCCGATGACCGAAAAGCAATTTATTTATTGAAAACATTGATTTTTGTTGCGACTTGACTATTCTGATCACGGATCAGGAATGTGACTATAAGTGGCCACACTATCATTTCCACTCTCAGATTAGATAACATTACTTAATTCGACAAAACTAATTCTATTAATAAATTTATATTTAACCAAAATAAACAAAATTCAAATAATTAAGTTTGGGAATCGATGCTAATAATTTAAAAGTTGGTGATTATATAAAAAGTATCAAGTAATTAAATTTTAAGAAAATTCTTGTTCGTCAGTAAAAACCATAGAAAAATTTAACGTTAATTTCAATTTGTTTCACAACTAATGCTTTCAAGAAAATTTAATTGATAAATGATTAAAATATTAAAATAATTGTTTTTCGTCTAAACTACTGATAGATTAATAAACAATTTTCTCGAAGGACATTCTATGCATGAAAATTTTAAAATATTTAATGCTTTATTAAGTATAGCGAGTATTTATATTTTATATAATTATAAATTATAATTATGGCTAATTTTTTTGCAAAGTATCTGGCTTTGTAATGATTAATTTATTTTTGTTTATAACTGACAGTATTTTAGCTGACATTAAATTAATTCAAAAAACAACAAATTTTCTTTTAACAATAAATGAATTTAAAGCACAATACAGTATATTCGTTATCATTTATTTTCAACTGCTTGGATGTGTCAGTATTTTGATGGATACATTTTAAACATTCTCGAACAACAAACCTCCTTCAGTGGCTAAAGTGTTAATTCTGATACACAACTAGAATTTAATTTATTATGTTTGTCAGAATACATTTCAAATATTTTATTAATTGGTATTACAACAATAAATTTAAGTTTATTTTTGAATTTACAAAAATGCTAATTATTTTTCACCATATTTTATTTTTATCGCTATTCCAACAAAAAAAAATAAGTTTCCATTTAGTTTGCAATCTGATAATCCATTTACTGTATTTTAAAAAATTTATTTAAAGAAATTCACATTTACGATAAAATTTTAATTAATTTTGTGCTTTTTTGGTTCATCATATAAATCACGGTCAATGTGTTTAATGTAATTTAGTTGCAAAGTTGTTACGAGTAAAATCTACGTATGCGTTCGAATGTTAATATTATATCTGTTAGAAATAATTTGCGATAATTTGTCCGTAATTATTAATAAACCCCTTTACCAAATTTTTACCCAAATCTATATTTAATTATTGACGAAAAAAATCTTTTTTATGGGATTTTATTTTAAGCTTGATTTTGAACTCTAGTATGAATATGTTTGTTGAAAAGGGGGGAACGAAATAAAAGTTAACTCTGGCTTATATTGAATAATGTTTTTGCGACGTTAAATGTAAATACATATATCTATATTTATACAGTACACGCACGAACTTTAAAATGTACAGAACATAACAATAGCCGCATTTTTAGATTATTATTTTTTATAATTTTCACAAAAAAGCATAATTTTATTTTCTTAATGCATAAAAGTTATTGAAAAGCTAACACTTTACTGCAGCGTTTGGCTATTGTTATGTGCGTTAGAAAAAATTAGCTCTCAATTCATTCGTTAGAATTCGTTTGTATATCTCTCTATAGTTCAAATAAAGAGCTTTATTTTTTTAATTAAGAAAAATTTTCTCATAGAAAAAATGCTGGAAAAGTTAGTTTAGCCTTTAAAAAATGGTTTAGCACTTTAGAGTAAAGCTGAGTGAGTCTATTTAAACATATTAAACGAGGTCTTAATTTGCGGATGCAAATGAAAAGAGAAACGTTTCCTGCATTGCAAAAAGGAAGCATCACTTCACTCATTTCAGCGTGAAACGATTTTTTTTCAAGTTCCATACGATTGTGCAGTAGTTGTACTTTCAACATATTCATCGACAATTAAGCATTTTTTTCTTCACCCCAAGGATATGCAGAGTGAAGCTGCGGAGACAGTAAATTGTAAACTACACTCTCTTCTAACTATAAGTAGTGAAATAGTGACGAACAACTGCACTAAATCCTGATTAAAGCTTTGATTTGGATGCCACTTATTATCGCAATAAGAGACTTGTATTTAACTGCATTCAATCTTTTTTAAATACTGGTATATATATCACAGCGATGTTTGCTTAAATTAGGAAACTCTTTAACATTTTCATTTACGCTCAATTAATGCGTTTAATGCTTTAATTGTTGTTTGCTTTCTCTGGAAATAGGAATTTGCCAGTTAAACCAATTTTTGTTGTCAATTAAAAGTCTTCATAAATAAAATGAGTTTTTATTACAGTACGCATATTACAGTACAACTTTATTTCTCTGTTATAATAAACTTGCAAAAACATCGCTAAAAATATTTTGATTAATGTTTATTCTATAAAAGGCATATCTCTTTCCCTCTCTTTCTCTCCTTTTTTTACTGGAATTTTATATTTTTTCTGCTGATAATGGAATCATATTACTAAACGTTTGTTGATATATGTTGGGTTAAAATTTTTATTTAATGCTAGTGTAAGACATTCCCCATACAAAGATTTGTAGTAAATAGTAATAGAACTGTAAAGCACTACAGCATAAACGTTACGTACAGTACTAGAGCACTACTACTACCATTATAGCTGAAATTCATTCAAAGAAAATATCAGCAAAAGCATTGCATAACATTTTCCCCATTCATTTGATGTCCCCTTATAGAAACATTAATTCTCTTTGCTTTAACTATTCGTAAGCTAGTTTCGTGTGTATGTTATGTATAAAAACTAAAAGTAATTCCTGGCCACCCTGTATACTGTATATCAGTATATATCAGTGCATAGCGTTAGTGCGTTAGTATTGCACTGTATGGGCGGACTCAGCACAGACGTGATGTAAGAGTGAGATGATTTTTTTCGGGGGTACGCATCTGTGATAAAATCCTAAAATAGCACGTCTCTATGCGTCAAGTCAAGCCTGTTTTTATCTTTTGTTTATTATTAAATGTAGAGATACAAGATTTGTTGGTTGCGATATGAATATTATGAACTTGGGTTATGCCGTCTTTGCTTTTAATCTTATGTGCGATTCCAATGCATTCGCTTTTGTATGGGTATTTTTCTCCTCTTTTTTTCTCCTCATTCCTTATAATATTTATCGAAGTGCTTAACTATACTGTTTCTCAAATTTTCACATCCCCTCCCATCAATCCCTATTTCGCTAAAGAAATGTCTGAAACTTTATCCCTGCTTCTGTTCTATCTTATAATAAAGTGTACAGATGGTCACCATTTCTGTAACAAAAGAAAGACAGGAGAAAAGAGAGGAGAGAGAGAAAATGAAAAGAATTGAGAGAAAGACACTTACAGTGCCTGTTGTTGTAAAAATATGCTAATGAGAAGTTAGGTTAGGGTTCAATGTATAAAGAATTTTTTTGGCAAAATTTTAAATGCAGTGCTCTGCCGATAATAGAGGATAAAAGCATAGTTTTGCTATTAGAAACAGATTTGGAAATTTTCATTTTGAGCAACCGATGCAAAAAATATGTAATTTTTCTTTTCGCCATTATTATTATTTTGTGCAATCCTTTTATTAATGTTTATTAAAGGAAAGCGACTGTAGCTCAAGCCTTTTGTGTCTACAATATTCCGCTTCTGACAACAGTTTTATGTAAGTGTTCCATATATATATGTATATACAGTATAGTGTGTAGACTCGATTACTCAGTAAGTTTTCCTATTTCTTTCATCTCTGTTCTCAAACTTGTAGTTATTACAGTGCGCTTATTTTTTAACGCCTTTTCGCACCTGGTCTTAGGTCACTGATGTACTGTAATTGTTGTGCAAAGAAATGCTTATTTGCTCAAACGAATAAAAAGACTTCTCTTTTACTGTCTTTTCTCGTTAGGAGTGGATTCTCATATTCTTCGCATGTAACTAAAAACTTTTATGTCTATCACACTCGCACTCACACACACTAGTAGTCAATATACTGTACAGTATTTTTTACTTCTCTTACTCTCACACTGAAAATCATATTCAAAAATATGGCAAAAAATCTTGTTTTCTCGTTTTCCTTTATTGGCTCACACAAAACTTTTTCGCCCATTGTGTGGTGAGTTTCGTTTTTTTTTGTTGCTATTATGCCTTAAATATTATATTATTGACCATTAGGGGGAATACTTCTTTCTCTAATAGCTGTATAAAAATATAAATGCGATTCAAAAAAAGCGAATTCTCATGTTAAGATAAAACTAACTTTGAAAATATGTATACACTTATGCTTCATCTAAAAAGTATGCGTAATCTTAATACCTTATAATGACATTCCTTTAATTTAAGCAATTGAGCGCATAGTTTCCATTTCTCAGTTTAATGACTTTTCGCAGTAAATTTAATAATAATTGTTAAAAAAGATCCGGCTTTCTATTTAGCAGAAACCAAAGTAGAAGAGCATTTGATGCCTTTTTGATTAAAAGTCTAAAAATCAAAGAAACTCTAAAACGATATAATGCCTTAGATTTTTTACTTGTAAATTGATTGACGCGTCGTTTTAATGCATTCATGTTTGCTATAAAAATTTAAATCGTATTAAATTACAAATATTTTTTGCTTTAGTTTAGATTAAATTTCATTTCGATAAGAAATAATAATAATAATTGAAAATAATTAAATGAGATTAAATTATTTGATTAACGAATGAGTTAAAAAGTTGAGCGTTTTTGAACAAAACAATCAAATATTTTAATTATATACTCGAAAATATTTATTTTCAATTTTATATTTTCAAACCGATATATATTATTATTTAAACTGCGATAAAAGTTTAAGATAATGTAATGTCTGAATAGTACAGTAGAGTACAGTAGAGCATAGTATACTGTATTGCTATTTATTGTATCAGTGATGCGATGCGTTTGGGATAAATTGAGGAACGATGAGAAAAAAACTTCCATTGTTGTGATCTTCGATGCATTAAACATCGAAATCTTATTAATCTTCGATTGATAGTGCGATTGCGCCAGTTTTTTATATTGAGTGTAGAGTCGGGACTTCTTTTAGCATTGATAAAAAAAGACTACACTCTGTTCGACTGTACTGAGTATACGTTATGTTGTTGTATATGTTGGGTCGATATGTATTTTACAAGAATAATTGGAAACAATCCTAGAGATGGCGAATTGTGATTGCTTTGCTTAGGTTAGGTGTTAGTCTCATCAGTCATGATCACGCAAGCGCTAAAGCTTTTATAACGCTTTTCGGTTGCATATGCGAGATCATTGAACAAGTGATTGAACGCTAGCGCCGAAGTACTGTACGTGAGTTATCCACACTCGAAGCCCAACGCCGCACAGCTTCGATAACTAAACCATTTTGCTGCTCAATCGCAAGCCAAGTGTGTGCAGTGCTGCAGCTATACGTTATATTGATATTCATTTTATGTATAAGTGATGTATAAGTTTTAGTAACCACATTATATGCAGATATGTGACTCGTCCACAGCAGTCTAATGCCAACTACTACTACCAGACTCTGTGAGATTCCAATGTGCGGCCTTAGTCTTTAAAGTTGTTGATAACGATAAACATTTAAAGTTCCTGATCGCTCACTTTTTATGAGTGATGCCTAACAAAGTTCCTCTGCCATAAAACATCATCAATGCATCGAAAGCCATCCCTGACTTGTCAGCATTTCTGAGTTGTGTGTGCACTGTGAGCACTCTCTCACTACACTCTCTCTCCCCGTGTGTTGTATTGCTGTGAGCTCTAAGCTGTACGCTGTAAGCTGTGAGGTAAGAGTATAAAGCATTCAACTTTTTTTTATTATTAATGCACGCATTACTTTGTTTTGCTTTACAATCGTACTCGTATACCAAACTTTAACGTTTCATTTAAGCCGCGCATAAATTTATGCCCATAACTAACTAATTCCAAAGTATTACCATTTTAATTGTACGTTTTAACTCTCAAATTTTGCCCCAACTCTGACCCATCGCTTTACTCATCGCTGGCTAACTCTGACTCTCTCTCCCTTCAAACGCTGTACACATAAGCGTACAGTACTGTTCAGTACATATAACTAACATAAACTGATATTCTGTACAATTAAAAGAATTGCCACACATTATTCACGCCCAATATTTTACATTTTAATTTTCTCCAGTGTTTGCTTATTTTCCAATAAATGAATAGTTTTCAGCGAACGAATAAACAACACTTATATTTTACGCGTTTGTATTGTTTTTTTTTCTACCAAAAAATGTTGTTAATATCACTCTTTAAAAATGTTACGCACAAGCAAACAACAAGGTTGTAATTGGAGGCCCAATAAAATGTTGTTCTCATCGGGATTGGATGTTAAGTTTCAATCTGAAAGAATTAATTACTGCATGCAGATATCCTTGAATTGGGCGGACTTGTGTTTAGTGTATTCACAAAAAAGTGTTCAGTTTTTTTCATTAAAAGCTTAGTTAAAGCTAATTGTGTAAAGAAAAATCGCGACGCGTTTAACCATTAAAATGGTAAAGAAAATAGTGTTATTTTCGTTTAGTGATGGCAGTGATGGCCAAATATATTTTAGTGTTTATTCCGCTGATAGCGAGTGTTAAACCTAACACACTGTTGTTTTTGTTTTCTTTTAACAGTGTGTGTCTATGTGTGTGTTTTTGCTGATTGTTGAGCACGTGGTTATGTAGTTAGAGATAGAGAGATGCATTGAGATAGAAAGTGTATGTGAGTGTAAGTGTTGTTTATCATCAAAAGCGGTGCACAACCAGTCAACACGTTTTGCTGCTTTTTATGGGTTCTCTCTGTTATGCAATGAAAGGTAGGCGAATGCCTGTATGTATGTATGTGTGTGTATGTGTGTGTATGTGTGTGTGCGTATGTTATGCTTAAGATATCTGCTCCATTGTGATTGTCTGCGAGTCTGTCTCTGGTTCTTGTCCTTGCTTTATGCTATGCCTCGCTATACTCACTATACTTACTATACTTTTCCTTTTGATACGAAACGATAAACCTTAGTTGTTATGAAAGAACTAAATAAAATACACCACGTGTTTGGTTGTATCAAAACATTAAGCGTTGTTTTCTCATGTCATCAAAGTAGTGTAAAGATATCTAAACTTTAATTTTCGGGAGATGTATAAACAAAGCTATAATTATTTGAAATGTAAACCAGTTTTTTAGTTTAATTATATTCAAAATTTTAATCGTTATAATTATTCTTAATATATACTAATTTCTGACGATGTGATCATGAAATAAATTAAGAAAAAACAACCACTGGAAGAATACGTCCTGTCCTTGGGGTCTATTTTGCTTCATTGTCTGTTTTTAATATGTTAGCTTTTTTCAATGATAATAAAAATAATAATTATAATTATGACGTATAGCATAAATATTAAGCGTAAGTATGCGTTACTCATACCATACTTATGTATATATACGTTAATCTAGTATTATAGAGATAGAGATGATTATTTGAATAAAAGCGGTGCACAATTGCAAATGAGAGTGAGAATTAAAGCTGCGTTTCAGTTTCATTTTGTTTTCCTTATTCCCTCTCATAGCCATAGAGATAGAGAGAGAAGAGAAAAATCATCAGCGAATTAATATAATGAAGCCTCAAGAAGTTAATTTAGCATTCGTTGCCTAACTTTAAGCAATACAACGAAGCAGAGCACAGCACAGCACAGCACAGTCTGCGCTGCAATATTTTTGCTTTTGTTCACGACTTATATGCATGTGAGTGTGTTTGCGATAGCTTTCTCATAACATTATAGCGTAACTTATAAACGATTGAAAGCGCATATTACATACACACACAATATATGCAATTTTCAGTCTAGTATATGACGACCATGTTATGTATTAGTGAAAAAGTGTAGCCCCAAATGAGTATGCAATGGGTAGTAAATTTCACTGCGTTTCAATAAGTAGACAGAGTGGGAAGAAAATGCAGGGATTAATGGGACTGATGGGTTATATTGCTAGACACTAACGTTTTCGGCTTAACCTTAACGCCAAATAACCCCAAATATATGTCTGTATGGAAAAAACTGAGCGCTCAATTTGCACGCTTGTATGTACGATTGAGATAACTGAAAAATTGACGCTAAAAAATGTTGGATAAATTTATTTTCAAAAATATTGAATTAGATGCGTGGTAGTGATCAATCTCTCAGATAACATTTCTATACGTAACTTATATTTCGCATTTTATGTGGTGCTCCCAAATAACTATCTGTTACTTGAAAACATCAAAGAGAATATATTATATATATCTCTATTTTGTTTTTCAATATATTATGTTTGGAGAGAGAGAAACATCCATCTTCTATTAAATTGTTATTCAATTAAGTTTTTAAATATTTATCATAAAAGACTTCATTATCCGACGATAAATATGATATTAAATATACGGTATAGAAATGATACAATTATTCACTTAATCGGATATTATCGCAAACTTTTTACGTTTTTACTATATTTTATATAATTTTTCGAAATTTATTTAACGTGAATTAACATAATTATTTCGGAGCAAAATACGATTTTTAAAATTTTATCGCAACTCACGTAAACAAAACTATTAAAAAAATAGAACGCAGAGATAAGATAAAATATTAAAAAAATCTTTATTTTTACGATAAGATTAAAAAGTGTCATTTAATGCGAAAAATACGTTATATCGTAGCGTACCTGTACTTTTTAGTTTTGAAATAAATGAACGAGTATTAGTAAGAATTAATATATTACAGTACAGGTGTATATTTTTATTCAAATTGTTTGATATGGCGGAAAATTAATTAAATTTGAATGAATTTATCAAATTAACCAAATGTTCTGTGTAAACATTAATTTTAACACCGAATATGTTATTCTTCTGTGAATTTTCTGTATTGTGTTTAAGTCAAAATTTTTTCCCGAAAGCTTTAGGCTTTAGTTATTGCTAATATAATATAATATATAGTCTACAATATATATAATATTCTTTCATATATATATATGGATGATATAAACAGTGCGAAATGCTGGTACGTATTGAATGCGAAACACAGTCGAAAGATGAGAAATGAGATGTGAATGTGTGTGTGTGTTATGTGTGCACTACTTTGAACAGTGAAGCGCATCACAATTATTAGATTGAGCTTTACTATTAAATTATGATTGGCTGAAATTTTTGCTGTTTATTAATGCCAGTAACCAAAAATATTAGTCACCTATTTTTATATATGTTAATTAAATTTTTCCTCTTGTTTTGCATGTTTCGCAAAACATTTTCGCTGTTTAGCCTCCGTTACACTTTTTTTGTTCGTACTTTTTCTCTTGTTTTTTTGTGTGATGGGAAAATGTTTTGAGCTATATTTGGCAACATATTGTTGTTGTTTTTGTTATATTTCCAGCGTAAAGCGTGAACGTTTGCAGCAATCGTTGAGAAACTGTTTTAGTTGTTAGTATAAGTCGCACTTCTTATATAGCATTAGTATTTAGTTTAGCGTTGCAATATATACAGTATATACCAAATATACGCTTAATTCAATGTATTTACTCATCAACACCTTATATTACAACTAACGGATATTCTTACTTGTGTTTGGTCAGTTTTTGCTGGCAAAGGGTCACCGCATTTCCGCTGCTTTAGCTTCTCTTTTCTTTAGTTTAGGCATGCAATAATAGCGACGCATGAAAAGGTAGAGAAATAGGAGTAAAAAAGGAAAAAATAGAGATCAACTGAGTGTGAGGGAGAATAAGGAGAGTGAGGCAGAATGCAAAAGCCTAAGTGTGTATTCCAATCACGCACATATAAGCGAACATGCAATACTTATTTGTGCCTTAACTTACATTACTTGTACACAAAACAAAAACCAAATGAAAAAAAAACAATTCACCTAAACTTACCTGTAAAAAATTCAAATGGACATATTAGTCACGGACTGTGGCCTAAACTTATAAAGTCTATCGTAGATTTAAAAACATTAAAAGTGTAATTAGATTTAATTAATATTTCTGCGCTGTTGAACACAATAGACTGTTGAAGAAGCGCTTAAACTTTAGTCTTTCCGCTCTCTCTTTCCCTTTTTCTGCTTAGCAAACATTTTTCTCTGTTTGGCATTTCATTAATAGTGGAGCAAAAAAGAGGTTTTTCTCTATCAACGTTGAGGTCGTTGTCGTTAAGCTTAATTTCTTACATAATACCTACTATTCTCAATTATACCTAAACCTTAACTTCGACTGCTAATTCTAGTATTCACTAACTATTGTCTATTATTGCTTCCATTGATTGCTATTACAGCTATTAGTTTGTCTCCTTATTTGACATTCTGGACAACAAGTTTGAAGTATTTTTTTTCTATTTTCATAGAAATAATTTGAACAGTTTTTTATATGTCTATCGTAAGTTAAAAAGATTTGCAAATAATCACACAAAATTCGTATCAATCACTATTATTTTTAGAGCAAATTCAGTTTTACCCCCAGTTTTTTCCTTACCATACGCTGCACTTATGTGCAAATTAGTGTTATTTTCGATATCCGGTTATTGGAGCTAATTATGTTGCATGTATTTTATATGTACTCGAGACCGAATCTCGTTTCTCTTCTCTCTCTTATGCTCTCTCAATATACGATTCGTTTGCGATTTGGCAAAAGGCAAACCAAAATAGCAAAATAGATTTTTGCTGTACATGTTAACCACGGTTCATCTGACTGTAGCTGAGAGGAACATTTTTAGCGTAGTGTTGTTTTTATAACACATCTCTTAGCGTTGAGTCCCCCATCGCTGCACAACATATTGAAACAGAATACTTAGTCGTACCAAAACTACTCCCCCATATCTAATAATGCTTTAGCTAGAGATTCATCACATCACAGATCTATGGATGAGGAGATGCTGCCTATGCCTATGCCTATGCCAACGCTTCTCTACGAAGCGACTGCAGATTGTATTAATAGCCATACACTGAGGAGTTAGCAATAGCTCGAGTCTTTAGCCCAGAAAATCTAACTAATATCGCGCTCTCATAGTCTGTTATATATATTTTTTTCTTTTCTCAGTTATCCTCCATTTTCTTATATTCTTTTATGCAAAAGCGATCGATTGATATACAGTCTAAGCTTTACTTTAGAGAAACATGCGAGTAAAGCATGAGATGTGCTTTGCAGGGATCAAACTGTGGGGAAAGCCATAGATATATAATAAATAAAAAAGCAAAGAAAAATCAGCTTTCGACCATATTGTGCCACAGTATTTGCTTGTAAGGCATGCCTTGAGCCGCGATTTTAGCGAAATGCGATTCATTTAATAGTCCCCTCGTTGCGTGAAATTAAAGCATTGCTAGACGCAATTAAAGAGCTCTGTTAATTCCATGTCCTTAGCAATTCCCTTTAGAGACTTTTAATTGCTAGGCAATAAAGACAGTAGAGAGCAAACGAGCGATGTGTTACGTTCTGTTGTGTACGGTTGTCTATGTGTTATGTAACACTGTAATACTCTAATACTGTAATGACGTGTTATATAGTTTATGCATAACTCGAGAGCTACGAGGTTAGCAGGTTTAGCAAAATAGGAGCATTTCATTAAAAAAAAGCAGAATACATTGAATGCGTTCATTATTGAAAAGGTGTTTATGAAAAATGTCTGAAGACATAGTCTCGGCAATCTTGATGGTATTTTTTTCAGTTATGTAGACTGAGACTGATAATATTAGCCAACGCCCATTGGGATACCATTGCCAAACGATGGCAATAGCGAACCGACCCCACAGGTGTCATAAACCACGAGCCCAACCCGCTATCAAGGAGGTCTTAGCAATAATTAAAGGTAAAAGCATTTAAAACATTGTGAGTCAAAGACCTCAGATTTCGAGTTGACAGCCGGAACTTTCCTTAATATGGTAATTCTTAAAATATTTTGTCAGTGATATATTTACTGCTATCTCATCTTATTTTGTGAATAATATTTGCCGCTCGAAGGAATTATTAATTAGTTTTGAATTTTGTTTCGGCAAATATTAATTTTGCGCTTTTGCTTCTTAATGATTATTATGCGATGTGTGGTAATAAATAATTGCGCATTATATCAAAAATCTTATATCGCAAGCCTCGCCACTCGTTTGACCTGATAAACGTTGTATGGAATGTCCTCACGCTGTTTTGCTGGTTTCGGCAAACAGCAAACTTAATTAACGATTGTACTGCAAATTCTAATGCATACATAAATTTTTTCTCACATCCCACCTATCTTGACCCCAACCAGTGACCCCTAACACAACCATTCAAAACCATAAGCGAAATTCCAAGCTTTCATAGTTCTCGATCGCCATTATCATTGACGAACAGTTAGCTCACCAACACCTACAGAGTTTGTCCAGTAAACTATACCATTACAGATGTTCTTCTTTCCGAACCACACTATTCATTGCTTGTTTCCCTATTCTTGCTATGTTTAACTTTTTTTTGCTGATCTTATGAAAATTTTGCACTACATTTTTTATATTATTATTATTATTTGATCCATTCAACGCAAAAATTCGTGACTTTAAATACATACATAAGCATTTTTTGCTACGCTTTGAAAAAAATTATATTCACGTAATTTAAAAAGATATTTGCAATTATTAAATGTTCGCATAAAAGACGACCTTTATATTTAACAAGCAACCAAGTTTTTATTATCGAATAATAATAATAATAATAATATTGGAGAAAGAAATAAAATTAGACCCAAGTTTTCTGCGAAGTTCATATTATAAAGAGAATGGAGAGCAAAATACTTATTTATTTATTTTATTTCAAGTGCTTTACTCTCAAATCTCGTACTTTATTAGTCAAAACGAAATTCGTTAATAATTTTTCTTCCTATTTGTTATATATATTTATAAAAACCGTCTTTTTTTATTTGCTCGTGGAAAAAATTGAAGGATTTGTTTATGCGGTAAATAGTTTGACATACGCAGAAACGCCTACGAAAAACGCATAAATCTCAAGCCTTAATTGGGAATAATGCACAGCACTATTCTGTGCTGTGCTGTGCTGTATCTGGAAATGAACGACAAAATGAAAATAAATTAATTGATGTAATAAAATATATAAGTCTCTCATTATTAATTTTGAATTTTTAGCTGAAACGAGAGAAAAAAATTAGGGGAAAAAAAGTAAAAGCGTCACTGAATATTAATAAAGCTTTCAAGTTTTTTAACGAATTATCACGAATTCAACTGTTCTCCATAATACCATTCGTTTCAAGCATTTAGTTGACGAATAAAATTAAAAGCGTCTATTAATAAAAAACTTTTTATCGATTTTAAATCAGCAGAGACTTTTTAGCTGCACTGAAATAATAAAAAAAAATGATTACTTAATGCACATTTGATGACATTTAATTACGTCTGGTTTTAATTAGCGAAAGATACAGTACAGTACATACACGACTCTATTATTGTATTATTAATTAAATTATCTAATAATTTTTTTTCTTTAATATGCATTTAATATGCTTGCATGCGATTAATGACTGTTAAAAATAGAGAAATGAAATTTTCTATTTTAAAAACATTAACATTCCTTTAGACATTCATTATATTCGCACACACTCTCTCTCTCTCTCTTCCTCTCCTCTCTTGAGATTACTCAGCGCTTAATGACTTTCTTATTAATTACACTTAATGTCTAGCAATTAATAAAATAAAGTACACGAGAGTTGGCAAGAGTTTAGTAGTTTGTATGGCAGTGTTATAGTGGTATAGAAGATTGTTTTGTTTAGTAGTGTTAGAATCGTTTTCGATCGCCTGTTGATAGTCACACATTAGTACATCAATTTTGCCTGTTTTTCCCAGACTCACATCTAATACCAAAGCCAAACCAGAAAAGCTTTGTCCATCTATATCGCACTCAATGTTTCATTTGCTTCTTTTCTGTGTCCTCTCAGGTGTTTAAGCGGTTTTCCCAATTGCAGCTAACGTTACAAATGTGTATATACAGTGCATTGACTAACGTTACATAACAGTATAACAGTATTGCGAGCGAATAAATGTTCACTTACTTACACACACACACACTCGCACACAAGCCTATCAATGATGTGGCGATCATCGTAACCCTGACTTTTGTTGCTTTTGCTTCAACAAAATCCTTTCCTCGTAAGATAAACAGCTTTACTATTGATAGAAAGTATTTCGGTTATCTATGGAAAGAAAATTACTTTCTTTTAAATGTGTACGAATTTACTAAAAAAATAATTTTTAAGTGTCTTGAAAAAGAGAAAAAGCTTGGATGTGAGATATAGTTAAAAAACAGGGCTATGCCGAGAAATGCAATTTTCGTTATCTATTATAACAGAAATGCGGTCCACTGGGCTTGTGATGTGTTGATGCTTAATTCATATTAGACTATTATAAGTGGGGGTCGCACTGGTGGGGAAGGGATGCATGTTATCTCGGTGTTCTTTGCGTTGCTATAACACCCATCTAAATATGTCAGTGTTTCTATGGAAACCTGTTAAGAACCCTCTTCTCATTCTCTCCCCTTAAATTTTTTTAACGGCGCCCAATTGTTCCTACAATATTATTGTATGCAAAAAGTTATTCCATCGAGAACTAAATACATCTTAAGGAGAAATAAGCGCAGAGGAAAAAAATGCTTTATGTATCCGACAAAACCCAAACAGAAATTCAATACTAAAGTGATTTCAACTGTAATGCACACGAATCACATCGAAACACTTTACTGTTGGCGAAAATTCATATGCGTGTTAACCCTCTCATTCAATAAAACTTAATTTTGTGCCAACAATTTTATTGATTAGCTAATACTCTGGGATTTTTAGATGCGCTTATAAAAAATTGTCAGTTTAATTTTTTTGCTCTCTCGCTCACTCATTCACTCACTTACTCACTCCTCGCGCAATATAATAATTTTAATATAAGGCTGTAGTAAAAAATGTTTAGAAGCTTTAGAGTCGCACACACATACACACACATACACACACACACATACACATACACACTCGTAATTCACCATCTTTACCATCTTTAACTGAATACAGAGGAGAGTGAGTGCGAGGAAAAAACTCATCTCATAACACTGGGAAAAAAATCGATAAGCATATAAGTTATATAACACTGTAGAAGTTTGGCTTACGTGGGGGACGGATGAGGAAAAAAGTCTCAGTACTGCATTGCAGTGCACACTACTGTAGTGTGTATAACATAGTCATAGAGACATCGGCTAATTAACGGTATATCATTTTTTGGCTGCTTTGCCTGCTTATTGCTCTGCAGCGCCGAACGAACGCTGCGTTATCAGTGAGCTTAGTGTTAGCGAACAATTTTATGCGTATGGCGTGCACACTGACTACAAAAAAAGTTATACACATTACCAGAACACTCACTTTCAGCTTTGATGCTTAAAAACTCTAGTTATGCCATAATAATATATTGACAGAGTGATACGCTTTGATGTTTAAATTGGGAATATTATATCTCTCTTTCTTGCTCTCTCACTCTCACTCCCCTTATATTTTGCATATTTTCTCGTTATTATTACTTAAAATTTACTCTCTAATCCATTGCATTAATGCCAACTATTTTTTCATTTTTCTTTTAACTTTTATTACAAATATTTAAACTCTACAGCGCAGCAAACAGAAAAAAATAATAGAAAAAAATTTGCGAAATTCTAGTTTATTTTGATTTAAAATGCTTTAACTCTGCAGCAGAGAAATACACTACTGTTA